>CAUYRT010049285.1:0-23992 GCA_963574885.1 Lepilemur ruficaudatus
CACCATGCCCGGCTAATTTTTTCTATATATTTTTAGTTGGCCAATTAATTTCTTTCTATTTTTAGTAGAGACGGGGTCTCGCTCTTACTCAGGCTAGTCTTGAACTCCTGACTTTGAGTGATCCTCCTGCCTCAGCCACCCGGAATGCGAGGATTACAAGCGTGAGCCACCGCGCCCGGCCTATTTTGATTGTTTTTTAATGCTCTGAAGTTGTAACGGGCCTTTTTCCTGCATGGTCCAAATAGGGACACTTGTTTCCGTCACTTTACCCTGCCTGTGCCCTGACCTCCATCTGCACCCAGACGTGGCCCAGACTTCTCTCCAGCTCCTGTTGGCCTCCCCCTCTGGGATGTCCACCAGGTTCATCCCGCCCACTCCCTTGTGCCTCCGTCCTATCCCCCCACCAGCTCCTCCTCCTGTGCCCCCTCTCAGCGTTGGCCCCACGTTTCTTCTGGAAAGCTGTGAACAAGCCTCCCCATCTCCCTGTTCTGTCTGCACCCCCTCATTCCACACCCTCCACGTCCTGTTAATTTCATCATTATTGTCCCCAGGGCCCCCCCACTCTACCCCCACCTACCTCGTTCAGACAAACACCCGCTCATGCAACAGCTTCCCTGATGGCCTCCCAGCAGCCACACAGCAGCCAGAAGGATCGATCTTAAGTGCAGGTCTGACCCTTCTCCTCTCTCCCTCCATAGCTCTCCATGGCTCCCCAGTGCCCTCAAGAGAAAGTCTGAACTTTATTTTCAAAGTTCCTCATAGTCTAGCTACTTCATTCTTCCTTGCCCTGCCCCTGCTCCTTGTTCACCTGGCACCTGCTTGTGTTTAGATGTCACCCCTCCAGGAAGCTTCCCCTGATCCCCTCCCCAGCGCTGAGAGAGGAGTGTCCTCTGAGCTTCCTCCATCACAGCGCCGACCACCCTATGCTGTAACTGCCTGGTTATGTGTCTTTGAGTTCCAGGAGGACAAGGGCTAGGCCTGTCTCGGTCACTACTGTCCCCAGCCCCCAACGCAGTACACGCTACCCAGCAGGAGCTTAATAAATCTTTTTGAATGAGTGACTGGTGGTAGGAAATAAGAGGCTCAGCGAGTGCTACTGTGTGTAGCAGATGCTGCGGGTGCCTGTACTGCACCCACATTTCGGTACCTGCCAACAGCCTCCCTCTGCAGTCACCTGCGTCTCCCGGGCTGAGCCTTCTCAGGCTGGGTGAGGACCAGGCTGGAAGTGACAGGGAGTTGATGTTTCAGGAAGCAGCCAGTGACGGGCAGGAACCAGTGGATGCGTGTCCCAGCTCCCTCGCCCCTGGGGAGCCACAGCTCCCATGTGTGCTCGATGCTGTCGCCCAGGGCCACCCAGTGGGACTGATCCACAGCTGCCCGGCGCAGTCACCTGCCCATGACTACGGGCTCTTTCCTTTCCTGTCCTGCTTCCCCACTCCCCGCCTGGGGCTTCCTGGGACCACCTCCCACCAGACTACTTGTCCCCGAGTCCTTGTTTCTGGAGCTACTTCTGGGAAACCCAACTGAAGACACCGCAATAAAAATAACTCCATAACTCAGTTGCCGACACTGCCAGGGAGCACTTTGATGTGTTTTGGAAAAAACAGACACCGCTGCCTCTTGCTCCCGGCTGGCTGCGGACCTCACTGCCTCCGCAGCAGACTGCGACATTTGCAGTTGTGTATTAATTGCTGTTTTTTTTTTTTTCGGGAACAAGATGCTCTCCTGCAATATGCGTGTGTGTACGTGTGAGTGTGTGTGTTTAATGACTTTCTCATTTTGAGATCAAGCCAGATAGCTTTTTGAAGAAAGTCTGCCCAGAGCCTGGAACATATAGAAAATTCTCCCGGCTTTGTAGCACTCCCACCCACCCATCCGTCACAGACGTACCGTGCGACGAAAACCAAGCACGTTGCTTGGATCTGGTTACAATCGACAGCCTAAGACGCTGTTTGAGATCTGCCATAAAACGGGCAAGACTGGTGCGGAAGTGACGGTGTCTCGCTTCTCAAGGGCACAGGGTCTGTGGAAGGAGAGAAAGAACCGTGGTAGCATTCAGCAAGCATTTATTGAGCACCTACTTGGTGCTGTGTCGTGGGCTGGGTGCTGGGGACACAGCGGTGATCAAGACAGACCCGGCCCCACCGTCCCAGTGGGGGAGACATACAGGTCACCGGTGGCCCCACGATCGGAGCCATGACATGGGGGACACTCAGGCAGCTCCAGGGGGCCCAGCAGAGGTGCCTGATGCAGCATGGGAAATCAGGGAGGGCTTCCTGGAGGCAGGAAAAGCTGCATCGAAGGCTGAGGAGGAGTGGACCAGAATAAGAAATGGGGAAGAGCTTTCACCGAGGAGGAACAGCATGTGCGTGGTGAGAACTGCAGGGGGGGTGGGGAAAGGGGAGAGTAGGGAGAGATGAGGAGGGGGAAGTCGGCAGTGCTTTGAGGTCCATGGAAAGGGGTTTCAATCTCCCTGGGGACAATAGGCAGCCATGGAAGGACATAGGACAGGGGAGTGATGCCATTTGTTAAAGATGGTTTTGGATAGAAGTATCACGTGACCCAGCCACTCCAAGCGGGGACTCAAGCAGACACTTGCCCAGCCATGTTCCTGGCAGCGTCACTCGCAGCAGCCAGAGGTATTAACAGAAGCATTCCGTGTCCGTGGGGAGGGTCCCCGACCCAGGGTGAGTCGTGTAATTATTCCATTATACACGACAATGTGACAATAACAGAAACAAAGTGCACAATAAATGCAATGCGCTTGAATCGTCCCCAAACCACGTCCCCGCCCCCGTCCGTGGAAAAATTGTCCTCCCTGCCAACGGTCCCTGGTGCCAGAAAGGTTGGGGACCGCTGGAACAGCAGCTGGCAAGGGCTGGAGGCAGGGTGTCACTGCCTAGCGGTCACGGGGTTTCTGTGGGAGCTAACGGAAAAGTTTTGGAACTAGGTAGTGGCGCTGATTGCCCGACATTGTGAATGTCCTTACTGGATTGCCGCCGAATTGTACACTGAAAACTGGTTAAAACGGTGAATTTTACCTTATGTATATTTTACCGCAATTTTTTTTTTAAGAGCTACAATTTTTTAAAAGAGAGAGAGAAGAAAATAATCATTTTGGGCGTGGTGGGAGAGCTGGGGTGGAGGGATGGGTCCCGGGGAGCAGTGTGGGGGGCTCCGACCAGGGCGGGGTTGGGGGAAGGGTGAGAAGTGGGTGCTCAGGGGCGTGGCATGGTGGGTGTGGGCGTGGCGGGGAGGCGGGGCTAACAGGAGGCTGGGAGAGAGGCAAGGAACAGGTGGCTGAGTTCGCGCGCCCATTCTCCGGATGTCGAGGCGCCTGAACTCATCTGCAAGTCCCCATGGCCTGTCCTCTCCAGACCCCCACCCTTTATGGCCTAGCCCAGCGAGGCCGCCCACCCAGCCAGGAGCCCCCGAACGGGCATTCGTCCCGCTTGCGCGGTGCAAAGATTAAGGCGACACCGGGTTAAACCGCTCCATCCCGGCGGCAGTTCCTCCACGTGCGTCCGCTTACAAGGTGCAGATGTAAAACCTGCTTTTAAATTCAATTAAGTCCGAATCAGTTCTGCTTCTGGAATGCCTTACCCCGCCGGAGACAGCAGGGGAAAGGAGAAAAAAAAGACAGGAAAAAACACACACACAAAAAACACAACACAGACCTATTTAGAGATTTCCCTCTAAATGGATTTTAATTCTCTCCATATATCAGAGGCCAGAGGAGCTGCTGACAGCGGAGTTCGGTGTCTGCGAACCCAGTTTCAGCCACAGGGAGGGGAGAGGAGGGGTTGAGCTTGTGTTCTGTCATCTGCCTCCAAGGTGGGGAGGTCTGGGTCCCAGCTTTGCCAGGCACTGGCTGCGTGACCTTGAGCCCGGTGCTGCACCCTGCCGCGGCCTTGGTGTGCCCATCTGTAAAATGGGGCCATCTCAGAAGACTCGTGAACAGTGGCCTGGGTTGGCCAATGGGGGTTCAAGTTAAACTCTTAGCACAAGACTTGGCACATAGTGGATGTTCAGTAAATACAGGGATGGGTGGTGGCGGTGATGATGGTGATGATTAAGGTTGTCATTATCGATACTGTCTTCCAACCAGAGACCCAACCACTTGCTAGGTCATTGCAGGGAGAGAAAAAAGAGGTGTCAGGCTTGAGCCCTGTGTTCAGAGGCAGGAGGCTGTGGGTAGGCAGGGGAAGGAACGGGACGGACTGCCAGCTGGGTGGCCTGGCCCGAGAAAGGGCCAGTCTGGCCAAACTGGAACGTGCTGGGGACAGGTCACCAAATGTATCCATCCTGGGTCCTGTCACAGCAGGGAGCACTCTGACAAATCCATGACACCAGGACATTAAAGTCAGGTCATGGTCTAACCTGCTCGCTCTCTGGGAAAGCCGCTATTTGGCCGTGAACTTCCCAGGCAGAAAGAAAGCTCCTTCTGCCACTCCCGGTAGCATTGGCCACCTGAGTGTGGCAGGGGCCATGGACCCAGAGCCTCGAGGCCAAGTCAGACACCTTAGAGAGCAGCGCCCCTGGCTCAACATCCAGTCTCCCATTTCACAGGTGGTAAAACTGAGGCTTGGGAAAGAGAAGGAGCCGTCCTGAGGCCACACAGCGAAGAGCTGTCCCCAGGAGGCCTGGGTCCTCGTCCCATCTGGGTAAGCATCCAAACCGGACCTCAGTCTTGCCACCTGGACAGGAAGAAGGAGCCGTGAAGTCCTCCTGTGCCAAAGGCTTATCTGTAGGGTCAGACAGGAAGGCGCTGGGAGCCCCCTCGAGGGTGTTTGTCTTCATAAGACCCTGGAGACCAGTGATGGCGGATTTTCAGACCAGAATCGAAAAGGGTTTCAGAACAAAGTGGGTGGGGTGGCCTGTAATGTCCCTTGGGGGCCTCAGGGAACCAGCGCTGGCTTCCAGGAAGGGTTGCTTCATGCGCAGGAGGCCTCCCCGATCCCAGACACCCAGCCCTCGCCTGGCCCTGCCCTGAAAGGTCACCTGGGAGGACGGAAGGTGTCCAGGGTGCTCTGTTCCCAGGACCAGGGTTGGGGGGCAGGGACCTGGCCTCAGCGTTGGGAAGGTGACATAGAGAGATAGACAAACTGCAGTCGCCCTTGAGGGGGACACAAAGGGAGCTCCAGGGGGGGTTGCCATGTGCTCTGGTGGTGGCCACACGGGTGTCTGCCTGTGTCACGATTCCTCAAGCTGCACATGTAAGACGTGTGTGCACTTTAGAATATGTTACACGTCCTTAAAAGAGAGGGAGGAGCCTGAGAGAGGCAGAGACAGGAAACAAAGGAGGGAGACAGGAAAAGACAGAAATACCCAGGGATTGAGAGACACAGAAAGATTGGGGAAACTGAGGCATGGGAAGAGAGACAGAGGAGAGAGACGGGGAGGACAAGGAGGAAACAGGCAAATGCTCTGAGGGAGGCAGGGAGGGCACAGCCGGGGAGGCCGGGACGCCGGGCGCCGTCACACATGAACATGTCCTTAATTATAATGACGCGGGAACATTTGGTTTGTAGATGCCGCAGAAACGGAATCGCTGCGCCTTGCCCATTAATCTAATGGCTGTTAGTCAATCACTCTTCAAAAGGGATGCGGGGGCTGTGGCTGCTGCGTGGGGGGGTGGCCCTGGGGGAACAGATCAGAGGACATGGTTTTAAACCCGTGATGCCCTCAGGGAGAGCCAGAGGGGCACAAACATGCTGGCTGTCCCGGCCCTGCAGGCAGCTACCAGCCCAGAAGTGAGCAGCTGGCGAGTGGGAGCTCCATCCCGCAGGGCTGGCTTGGGAGGGATACGATGTATCCAGGAGCCACCGGAGGTTCTTGAACTTGACCTGGGGGGGTGGGGAGGGCTTCCTGGAAGGGCTGACTTCTCCACTGTGCTCCAAGGTGTAAGCCAAGGGAGGCGAGTGAGAAGGAAGGAAGAAAAGCCTTCTAAGGAGAGAGAACAGCTTGCGAAAGGTCAAGAAGGAAACACGTCTGCAGCGATGAGCGTGACTGGGTGGGAAGTCGGGGGAGGGGGACACGTAGGGGGAGATGGGGAAGCCAGCAGCAGGGGCCAGGCCACCCAGAGCTTTATAAACCCCACCAAAGAGACTGGACTTTGTCCCGAGGGCAATAGGGAGCCATTGAGTGTTCACAGCAGGTGGACACAGGTTCAGATTTATGTTTTTAAAAGATTCATGGGCCAATGGTAAGATCTCTGACTTGCTGGAAAAGAATGAGCCTCCCGGTCTTGGAGAGATGCAAGCTGAGGCTGCACTAACCTGGAGGGGTGGGGGATGGGGAGTTCAGCACCAGGCAGAGGCTGAGGCTGGGGTTGCAGATTTGGGGGTTCTTAGCCAGGAAGGGGAGGTGCAGAGAGAGGTTCAGTGTGTTACTAATCCCAGTTGGGGGGTACAGTTGGTCCCCCCACCGGCTTTGAGACGATGAGGAGTAGGGGGTGTGGATGACTCAGGAGTTCGGGCACCAGAGTGGGAGGCTTGAGTCAGCACCTAGTGTATACCTCTCCCAGCCGCTCTCAGCTGGGGGCTGACTCACTCATTCGTTTGGCCTTGAGTGTAGAGGCCTGGTGGGCGCGAGGGGGGGATGGGGGTGGGGGGAGGAGAAGACCACCCAGCTAGGCCGCCGCTACTCCCCCCTCCCACTCTTCGAGGTTGCAGGAGCCAACAAACCACCTCCCCCCACCAAATACTTCTAGAATGAAATCTGTCGGCTCCAAACTGTGCCGTGAGTGTGTCCTCTTCCCATACCCTCTGTGGCTCCAACCTTGGCGCTCACCGGCGCCAGCATAATCGCCTGTGCCCTGGTCCCCAGGCTCCCGCCCTTACCAGGGACAGTCTGTTCCCACCGTAGCCAGACAGCGCCTGTGAACCCAGGTCCTGGCCCTCCTCTGCCCACAGCCCTTCATGGCTCCCACCTCCCTCAGGGGCGTCAAAGCCCAAGTCCTCCCCGCAGCCCACAAGGCCCTGCACGACCTGCCCCGTCCCCTCCCCGCCCTCCCCTCCTCCCTCTGTCCCCCTACCTCACTCTGCTCCAGCCACACGGGCCTCCTCGCTGTGCCTCCAACACGCCAGGTGCCGTCCTGCCCCAGGGCCTTTGCACATGCTGGTTCTCCTCCAGCTGGAACTCTTAGAGCTCCTCACAGCTTCTTTTCATTCTACCTAAATAAACATCACCTCCTCAGGGGAGCCCTCCTTGATTGCTTGTCTAAAGTAGCATCCAACTCACTCTGCACCTTGGTTTTATTTTCTCCATGTTTCTTTTTCTTTTGCTTCTATGGTCTTCTGAAGTGACCCACTGTGTCTACCCATTTCCCTTTGTTTTCCCCATGAGATCCTTGAGTCACGCCCGCCTGGGTCACTGCTGTGTCCCCAGGGCCCAGCACACAGGAAGTGTTTTTTGCCTGAGGGACTGTGGGGACTTTTATCAACCCCATTTCACACACCCGGACACCGAGGGGAAACTGAGGCTCAGAGAGGCGGCCCCCCCTCACTGCCAGGAAGCCCCATGGATGTGTGTGGCCCGTGTGTGCCCCTGGAATTCTGTGGGGCGAATGGCGCGTCTCAGGCACAGCTTGGCAAAGGCAGGTGTGTTTTGACTAGGGGTGGCGGCGTCTGTCCACACCGCCTTGGGGACACGTGTGAGGGGGGTGGGGGAGGAAGCCGGTTGATTAAAGAGCCTCTGGGGGGGATCCTACTTTAGGTGGGGTTCAGCTAGGGGAGGGGACCTTCTCATTTCCCTTCTGCTCCCCCAGCCTCGGGATGGCAGCGCAAGGGGACCCTCGTGGGGGCGACACGCTGCTAAAGACCCACTCACAGCCTGGTAGATACTGCGGATTCCCCATCCTTGCACCCCGCCTTCCTCCTCCTCCTCCTCCTCTCCCTTCTCCCCCTCCCCCTCCCGGCAGACCCTCCCCGCCGGCCCCGGCACCCCCCTCCAGGTCCCCGCGAGCTGGCACGGCTCCCGCCCTCCGCCTGCCCTCAGCCAATGGCCGCGCTGCCTGATGAGGTAATGCGTCCCCCGCGCGCTCCCATTGGCCGGCCCGGAGCCCGTTCCCCGGTCGCCCTGGCAGCGGAGCCCGCGTGGGACGCGGGCGGGGTCCGGGTCCTCCCCGGCGTGAGCCGCCCGGGACCCCAGGGTGGCACCGGGCAGCTGCGCCTGCCCGACCCCACTTAACGTGGGACCCCCCCCCGCGCCTGGCCCTGCCCGGCTCTGGGCCCAGACCCCAGCAAAGGGGCGGCGGCTGGACTTGGGGACCCCCGCGCGTGCCGCCCCAGCCCCCTCCGCCAGGCCACTGGGATCTCCCGGGATGAACTGGGGGACCCCCACACACACCCCCAGCAACAACCAGAGACCCCCGAGCTGCCAGTTCCAGCCGGGTCGCACGTGCATCGCGCGCCCACGTGTGCCACAGCCCGCGACCCTCTGGGGAGACTGCGGTGGCGACATCAGACCCCGGGACACGCCACCAGTCACTTCTTCCCGCTCCTGGTGGGTGGCGGAGAGGGGGTCACAGGCCCCAGGCTGCGGAGCCGGACACGGGGCTGGCAGAGGCCCGGAGGGGCCGGGGGTCCTCTTGGAACGCTCGGTCCCCTGTGTCCCCGGGGAGCGCGTGGGGGCGGGGCCGCCTTCGTTGCCGGATCCTCCCACAAGCACGTGGTCCCCTCCCCCCGCTGGCTCAGTTCTGTATCTGTCGCATCTTTTCCGTCCCCTCCCCGCACTACTGGAATGGACTTTAAAATAATAATAATTTTTGTTGTTGGGCGTCCATGAGGCTGGGCGCGGTTGGGTGGTCCGCCTGCGCGCCCCGCTTCTCAACCTTCTGCTTGAGGGGTGACCCGCACCCCGCAAACCGCGCGGATGCTAAGTGTTCCGCCGGCAGCGAGGGGCTTTGACCGAGGCACACACAGGGTCCTTGTCCCCAGCAGCCAGACAGGGATAAAGATCCAAAGTTGGGGACGAGGGGCGGGGGAGGCAGCAGAGTCCTGCAGTGTAACCTGGAATCCTGTCCTTACTTGAAATTTTGATATTGTGACATCCTTGATTTTTTTTTTTTAATTGGAGTCAACTGTCATTGAGCTGGATGGCCGAGTTGTTTCTGTTTGTTTGTTTGTTGGTGCTTCGTGACATTTTGCACCGGAGCCCCTCCCTCATCTCACCCTAGCCCTGGCCTTGGCGTAGAACATTCCACACCCTGCACGGCCCCCCTAGATACATCTTTCTACTTCCCATCACCCCCCTAGAGTTCGCCTGTTTTTAAAACCGATATTCCTCATCTGGCGCCTCCCACCAAGGACAATGCCTTTGAGACGCATCCAAGTCCGTGCCCGTCCCCCTAGTCAGCTACTTTTTCTTTTTTGTTTTTTGTTTTGTTTTTTTTTCTTTTGAGACAGAGTCTCACTCTGTTGCCTGGGCTAGAGTGCCGTGGCGTCAGCCTAGTTCACAGCAACCTCCAACTCCTGGGCTCAAGCGATCCTCCTGCCTCAGCCTCCCGAGTAGCTGGGACTACAGGCACGCGCCACCATGCCCGGCTAATTTTTTCTACATATTTTCAGTTGTCCAATTAATTTCTTTCTATTTTCAGTAGAGACGGGGTCTCGCTCTTGCTCAGGCTGGTTTCAAACTCCCAACCTTGAGTGATCCTCCCGCCTCGGCCTCCCAGAGTGCTAGGATTACAGGCGTGAGCCACCGTGCCCGGCCAAGCATCATTATTATTTATTGAGCCTAAACCTCTTCTAGGCGCTGGTGACCAAGACAGCCCTTGTGGGTTCACAGTCCAGCGTGGGGAAGAGGACAGACACGGCACCAGGTGGTTAGAACCCAGGGTGACTACGGCCGGGACGGGGGAGTCACAGACATGGCGGGGCCCGGGGGATGCACCCGATTCAGGCTGGGGTGTCAGGGAGGCTTCCCGGAGGAGGTGACACTGGAGCAAAGTCCTGAGAAATAAGAAAGAGGTGGCGAGGGAGGAAGGAGAGGGTTTGATCAACAAGCACAGCTGGTGCAATGGCCCTGTGGTGCCTCGAGGGCCTGAAATTGGCCCTGCAGGGTCGCGCGCTATCCTGGCAGGAGGAGGAACGCGGAGGTCTGTGTTGGGTTTCTCGCCCACCCGGCGAGGCACCTCGAATGCTCCTCTGGCCCCAGTGGGCATCCGGCGGGCGTATTGCTGGTCTCCCTCACCCCCGGGGTTCGCTGAGTCCTCAGCTCTATTGCTATGGGGACCCCCTCATGTC
Organism: Lepilemur ruficaudatus; assembly: GCA_963574885.1. NCBI lineage: Eukaryota > Metazoa > Chordata > Mammalia > Primates > Lepilemuridae > Lepilemur > Lepilemur ruficaudatus. The sequence continues at coordinate 10,248 of CAUYRT010049285.1, forward strand.
ATAAGAGGTGCGGGCAGCCTTCACTGTCACCCTTGATGCTGGGGCGACCCTTGAGGCAGCTGGGGTGGGGACTCTGGCTCCCTCCAGCCGCACTCCCTTGGCCTTGGCAACGGGCCCATCTGAGGCTGCAGAATTTTCTCTTTGAAAAAGGCTCCGCCGTTTGGAAATCTGACATCTTGGTGGATCAATCAGCCGTTTCTTCTGCATCCCGAGCTTGGCCCAGAGACGGGGGCGTCAGCGACTCTGGTCTTTCCCTCCCCCAGCTCCCTGCGTCCCGTAGATCAGCCAGTCTTGTCGCCCGGCTGCACAGTCTGTCCCAGATCCGCCCACGTCTCCCTGTTCCTGTCTCGGGCTGGGGCAAGCCTGGACCAGCCCAGGCCAGTGTCCTCCACCTTGGTCCCTGCCACCCCCAACCTACAGTCTGTCATCCCCGAAACGCCTGTGAGCTCCCGAGTCAGGGCCTGTCCCTCCTCTGCCTACAGCCCTCCATGGCTCCCACCTTCCTTGGGATCAAAGCCCAAGTCCTCCCTGCAGCCCACCACGCCCTGCACAACCTGCCCTGTCCCCTCCCTGCCCTCCCCGCCTCCCTCTGCTCCAGCCACAGGAGCCTCCTCACTGTTGCGCTGCTAACACACCAGGTGCGGCCCTGCCCCAGGGCCTTTGCACGGGCTATGCTCAATTCTTGGCATGCTCTTCACCTGGCTGTAATAACTTCATTTACTTCTTTGCTTTTAAATTTTGATGTCAAGGCTGTGAGTTCCAAGAAGGCAGTGACTGTGTCCACCTTGCCCACCGTCGTGTCCCCAGCACAGTGCCTGGCACACCGTGGGTGCTCAATAATGATTTCTTCCATTGTGGAAGGATTGATGTCATGGAACCTCAGGGAAAAAAACCCAAAACTCTTGTATTTCCAAGTCCTGGCTGGGAGGATTTGGCCACAGACACCCATAGTGATATCGGGGGCGGGGGGAAGGCTCCAAATGGTGGTCGCCTCCCCTCTGCCTGTAATTATTTTGTCAACAAGGCTCACGATCCAGCAAGTCAAAGTGGCATTTGAGAGGGATGGTTCCCTTTAGCGTAGCTGACAGCTAATTTGTGGGAAGTTTAATTACAGGCGGCGTTAATTAACTGGCGGAGCCTGGGCGAGGAAGGCAGCCATCTGTTCCTCAAAACGTCCTCCCCTCCTGGGCCTGGCTGCGAGGCTGCCAGGGGTGGGGACAGAGGAGGAGGAAGGAACGAGACCAGGTGCTGAATCACAGCTTCTGCATCTCCCTTCCTGACACTGCCAGGGCCCAGATCCTGGCTGCCAGCCTCCCCTGGCCTCCCCCGGGGGCCTCTGGGAATGGCAGTAACAATTTCTGGGAAGCTGCCTCTCGCTGGTTGTATCACTAGGAGTAGAAGGTCTGGGACAGAGGAGGTGGAGAACCTATTGTCCTCAGCCTACATTGGGGAGGCTTGGCACCCTCCAAAGGAGGTTGGGAGGAGGAACGGGGATAGAGCCAGGCACAAGGGACACCCTAAGCAACCCGGCCTGGGAGGGACAGATCACCCTGCCCTTGCTCAATGATTCACTCCTTCATTTGGACCGTTCTTTGAGGGGATGGTGCTCTCTGGAGATGGGCTGTTTGGACCCAAATTCCCGCCGTCGCAGCTGTTTGCCCTCGGGTTACTCACTTAACCTCTCTGAGCTCAGTTTGCTCATCTGGAAAGTGGAGTCGCTCATAACAGGGGCTATTTCCATTTGTTGTTCTAGAAAGTTGCGCCCAAGCATGTTCAGGCTGCTGGGGCCTTGCTATAAACTTGAAGTGTCATTATTTGTCATAGCTTGTATGTATGTCAAAGGGGAGGAAGGATTCGAAAAGGTCAAGGTCTCCTGTGCCTCCCGGGACCCTGGGCCCTCGCACATGCTGTTCCCTCCATCCAGAACACCCTTCCAGGCAACACTGAACTGCATCCACTTTATGTTTCAAGTCTTGATGTGGATGCCTCCTTCCCCAGGAAGCCTTCCCAAACTGGCCAGCAGCTGCCTCTCTGGATGCTCACGGCACCCAGCGTCTCCCATCCCAGCCATAGTTACATTGCCACTGTCTTGTCAAACCATCTTCCTCACTGGACTGGGACCCCCTAGAGTCTGGGCGCGGTGGCTCACGCCTGTAGTCCCACCACTTTGGGAGGCCGAGGCGGGAGGATCACTTGAGGCCAGGAGTTCGAGACCAGCCTGGTCTCGAAAAGAAAGAAATGGAGAAGAATGCCTCAGATGCGGGAGTGAGCTCCCCGTCACCATGGGCATGCAAGCACTGGACGGCCCTTGGTCTGGGGTTCCGTCCTCGAGATGGACTCCTCGGCTCACTTTGGGCTTCCTCTTCATGCTCTGACTCCATTTCCCTCCCGCGGGCTCAGCAAAGGAAGAGGAAATGGTGTGGTCAGAGGGCAAGGGGGCCCCTCATTGGGGTTTTGTGTAGGGCAGGGGCCCGTTTCATTCACTCATTCATTCATTCATTCATTCACTCAGTATCCGTTGAGTGTCTTCTGTGCACCAGGTGTGATCTGAGCTCGCTGGGGACAGAGTCCCCAAAGTTGACAGACGAGATCAAAGCAGAACGTGTTAGCACCGAAGAGAAAAGTACAGCAAGGAAGACAAACGAGGCTCCCCAGGGTGGGGGAGATGCAGCCTAAACGGAGTATCAAGGGAGACCTCAGTGAGGATGTGGCATTTGATCTGAGGACCAAAGGAAGCTGTGTGGGGACATCTAGGGGACAGCACCCCAGGCAGAGGCACAGCCCGTGCAAAGGCCCTGGGGCAGGACCTCATCTGGTGTGTCAGAGGCCCAGCGAGGAGGCCCATGTGGCTGGAGCAGAGGGAGGAGGGGGAGAGACAGAGGAGGGGAGGGCGGGGAGGGGACAGGGCAGGTGGCACAGGGCCTGCTGGGCCTCCAGGGGACTCGGGCTCCTCCGGAACCGGCCCACTTGCCCCCTCCTCCGTGCGCCTCACCGCCGCCCGCGTCGAGGCAGCCACCTGCGTCTCTGTCTCTGCCACGCTGCCCCGCCCCTGCCATCCTCCTCACCCAGCGAAGCCTTTAAACGCATCCGCCAGCTCCCTGTGGCAAAGCACTTGAGCGGCCCCTTCACCAAAGACACACAGATGGCAGAGAGGCAGGTGCACAGACGCCCGGTGCCATCAGTCACCACAGGAGCGCAAATCACAGCCATGGCGCGGCGCCGCGTCGCACGTGCGAAAACGGCCAAAGAACCTGTGACTGATGATCCCGAGAGGTGTGGGGACAGGGGGTGGGGCAGGGACCGGGCGTTTTGTCCCAGCAGAGGACAGAGGGGACACAAGCAGATGTCTGGGGAGACGTGACTATTTTGTGTTTTGATTGCCACGGTGGTTATGTGACTGTGCGTTGGACAGGACTCAAGGAACTGTAAGTTACAAACTGGTGACTTTCTCCCCTTCGCTCCCGGTCCCCCGCCATGCTGCCCTCTGCGACGGCTCCCGCCCCAGGCCCTTTGCACCTGCCGCGTTGTTTCCCCACATCGTCCTCCATGTCGTCCTTCGCTTGGATCTTTCCCGTCTTCCGCGTCTCTGTCCACGTGTCACCTCCTCAGGGAGGCCCTCCCTGATCACCCCCAACTAACACCGTCCCCCCATAAGCTGCTGCCTGATCACCCTGTTGTAACTCATGACACAGTACACTCCCTGAGGGTGGGGGTCTCTCTGGGTCACGGCAGTGTTCCCAGCACAGCACGTAGCGCATAGTAGGTGCTCATTAAATAGGGATCAAGAGGCAGTTGAGTGAAAAAGTGAAGTGCATGGGGCTCTGTGAGCCTGGGTTCAAATCCTGGCTCAGTGCCTGGCGTGCTGTGTGGCTTCAGGCAGTTGCATAACCTCTCTGGTCTTTCATTGGGAAGGTGAAATCAACATGCTGCTCTTGAGGGGCTGGGGGGAGGTTTCATCCCCAATCCCTTTGTCACCTGAGTCCTTAGGGGTTTATTTTGCCATCCTCCATGATACGCAGGATCAACTGCACCTCCCGGCCAGGGGTGCCCTTTGTCCCCAACTTCTGCTTTTCTTGGTGTGTCCGTCGAATGCCCCCTCCCCCAGGATGCCTCCCCAGACAGTGCGCGCTGTGGCAGGGCTGGCAGCTCCGGCCATTCCGAGTGCCCCTCCCTCGGGGCTCAGTTTCCCCGTTTGGCCACACGCCCCCTTAGACAAACACAGATGGGCACCGCCTGGCTGGGCGGGAGGGGGCCCGGCTGCTGCTCGCAGGGAACAGCAGCCAAGGCGGGGGCCGGCGGGCTGGCGCGGGTGGCCTGGCGAAGCTGCCTGTCCTTGGCAGCCCTCTGCTGTCATGGAGGCGGCTGGAGAAGGGCCCGGGCCCGGCTGCTGGGCATGGAGGAGGCTGCAACGAAGCTGAGGCCCTTTCTTAGAGGAGTCGGGTCCCGAGCGGGGGCCGGGAATGCCATGCACATTGATTAAGCACCTGCTGGATGCCAGGCCATGTTGCTCGGGGGGGCTTTGCCCATGCTGTTCCAGCTGCCAGGATCACTTTTCCTTTTTTGTGGTGCTGAATGCTGCTCATTCCGATCTCTGTCTGGAAGACACCGCCTCCAGGAAGCCTTCCAGAGTCTCTGGAAGGAGTCGGGCACCTCCCTGTCGGTTGACGCAGTGCCTGAGTTTTCCCCATCACCCCATATTATAACCGAGCTGTGGGCAGGTCAGTTAGTCTATCAACAAATGCACACAGAGCACTTAGTAGGTGGCAGGCACTGGGCTCAGCATTGTCCCTACTCACAAAACCCCAGATGGGTAGGTGCCATTGCTGTTTCCATTTTACAGGTGGGGAAACTGAGGCTCAGAGAGGTTGAATTATGGAGTGAAGCCATCTGGCCTGGGGCGGGGTGCACCATAGGGCCTCAGTAAGAGCTGATTTCCATCCCAGTGACGGGCAGCTCACCCCACCCTGAAGGAGGCTGAAGCTGGAGGTGTGGGGGTTTATGCATTCATTCATTCACTCATTCACAGGTTCCGTGAGTGTGTCCGAGTGTCAAGCAGTGCTGGACAGCCCCAATATGTGTTCCCTCCTCTTCCACAGTGAGAGAACCCCTGGTTTTCAAGGGACAGTTGGTCACTCAGAATAAAGACTACATTTCCCAGCATCCTTTTAGCCAGGTGTGGCCACATAACTAAGTCCTGGCCAATGCAGCATGAGCAGAAGTGGTGTGAGCCCTTTCTCACCCCTTCCTCCTCCTTGCTTGGAAGGCAGATGTGATGGCTGAAGCTCAAGCAGCCACCTTGTCTCCTAAAGAGAATGCCACCTCCTGAGGATGTGGAGAGGTAAGATGCAAGAATTCTGGGCCCCAGACGCCATGAAGCCTCCATCCCGTCTCTGGGCTGACTCCCACGTTCGTGAGCAAATAAGCCCTGTGCTCTTGAGCTGCTGTGGCTGGGTCTCAGATCCTCCTGTCTCAGCCTCCTGAGTAGCTGGGACTACAGGTGCCACCACCACGCCTGGCTAATTTTTCTATTTCTGGTAGAGATGGGGTCTCACTGTGTTGCCCAGGCTGATCTTAAACTCCCAGCCTCTCAAAGTTCTGGGATCACAGGCCCCGGCCCACCATAAAAGTAAACCACATCCGATCTGGGCTCTGAATCCGACTACTCATTCACAGGAAACACAGGGGACAGAGGAACGTGTTAAATGACACCACAAGGCAAAATCCAGAAAGTGGACATCCCAGGACGGATGACCCAGTTGCTTCAAGAAATAAACTGCAGAGAAAAATTAAGAGAGAAAAGGAGGGAGAAGCTACGGATAAAAAGAGACTCCAGAGGCCCCCACGAGTCTAGACTTTATCTAGATCCTGATTCAAACGGCCTTTAAAAGTGTAAATGAGAAATGAATGAGTCTATCAGGGATCCGTGGCCCGTGTGCCCAGGACTGGAGCTCAGGCAGGGACGCCGGCCCTCAGCCGGCTGTCTCCTCACTCACCTGCGACACCGGGGCCAGCCTTGGGCTCAGCGGGGATGGGTGTCCCTCGTTCCCAGCCAGAGGCCGGGCAGTCCGGCAGCAGCCAAGGCAAGAATCTGATTTCCAATCCACTTTATTTTCTCCAGACCAGAAACATCCCTCCCCGCCTCGCTCCGTTCCCCGCCCTGGATCGTGGATGGCCAGGCGGCTGTGGGGCCTCAGGACCGTCCCAGGGACCTGTCTGAGGTCGTCGCGGTGGCCTGGGCCGGGGCCAGGGACTCGGGGCGGCAGGGGCCACCCGGGCTGGCTCGGGCCAGCAACTCCAGCCTCCGGGAGCGCAGCCGGGCCTGGACGGCCCAGATCGGGGGCCGGGGGCCGGGCAGGGAGGGGTCCTCGTCGCAGAGGCTGTCGGCGGTGGAGTCCGAGCCGTCCTCGGTGCCGGCCACCGACTGTTTGCACACAGGGCAGGCGCGCCGGGCGGCGCGCGCGAACCAGGGGTCGATGCACCGGCAGTGGTAGGTGTGGGCGCAGGGCAGGATCTTGAGCCGGTCGCCCTCCTCGTACTCGTCCAGGCAGATGGCGCACAGGTCGCTGCGCCGCGTGAAGGTGCGCACCTGGGTGTGCTGGCCCGCGGGCGCCTTGGCGGCCGGGCCCCGCGTCCACCAGGCCCGCGCCCAGAGCCCCAGGCGGCGCAGGGCGACGAGCGCGGCCGCGAGCAGGACCAGCGCGCGCCCCAGCGCACAGGGCCCGGCCGGCGCGGGGCGACAGTCCCCGTCTGGGCGCGGCGCGCGGTCGGGCAGCAGCAGCACCTGGGCCGACCGGTCGCAGCGCAGGATGACCCGCAGGTCCCGCGAGGCGGCCTCGCCCACGAACACGGCGGGGATGGCGATCTGGCCGCGCCGGCGCCCGTGAGCGCGGGCCATGCGCACCAGCTCGTCGGAGCGCACGTTGTGCACGATGGCCGCCTCGAAGCCGGCGCGCTGCGCGTGCAGCACCTTGAGCGCGAAGGGGCAGTCGTAGCGGCGGATCAGCGCGATGGCGCCCAGGGAGCGGTTGCCCGGCCGCGGTCCCGCGATGGGCCGGCACGCGTTGGCCGGCCGGGCCTCCACCAGGTAGCCCCGCACGCCCCCGGGGGCCAGGGGCGCGCCGAACAGCGCCGGCAGGTCCGCGAAGTCCACGCTGCCCGCGCTGTCACGCAGCACGGCGCGCACCACTGCCTGCGAGGGCGCCAGCAGCGCGGGCAGGATCAGCAAGGCCTTGAACGCCGCCGCCAGCCGCCCCATGGCCGCGCCTCCCTCGGGCTGCGCGCAGCTAGGTCCCGCTGGGGACGGCACTCGGGAGGCCGTGGCGCATCTCCGGGGGGCCCGTGGCCGGGCGCCGCGAGTGGCCGGGAGTCGCAGCGACTGGCAGGGCTCGGACCCGGGGGCGCGGGGGCGCGGGGCCCGGCGTGTCTAGGCAGCGCGCGCTCCCGGCCGCAGCCCGGCGGGCATGGCGTCTTCCAAGGCCGGTCTCAGGAGGGGCTGGCCTCGGTGGCCTTTCCGGCAGATGACACTGAGGCCAGGAGCCCTCTGGGTTCTAGATGTCCCCAACCTCTGTGACATCATCCCGTTCCATCCTCCCCCCAGGAACCCCCAGCTGCGTGGGCCTGGGGCCAATAGAACATTCCGGGTCCCTGACTTCAGGCGGCCTGGGCAGCCTTCTTCGTGACCTCTCAGGGCGTCCTTGGCTCCTGGGTCCTCCAGGGGGCTTGGTGGCCCCCAGCAGCTCGGACTTCGCACTCACAGGGTGCCAGGGCTCTGCCGGCTTCACCTCCCGAGGCCCCCAGTGAGCCTCCGGGGAAGGTGCCAACAGTGCCATTCCCGTGCAGGTCGCTCCCTGTCTGTCTGTCTGTGTCTTTCTGATTCCTTTTCTGTCCTTGCGAATCTCTCCCCGGCTCTGTCTCAACGTCTCCCCGCGCCAACGCACATTCTCCGAGCTCAGCTGCCGCAGGTCGCTCTGTGAGTGGGGCCGTCACCCCACCTCGTCTGGGAGGGGGCTGGCGGGCAGAAACGGGGCGACCCCTGTGCCAGCGCAGCAGCTAAGAAGAAGCCGGGCCGAGCCTCGGCACCCCCCCAGCACCTGGCACCTGGCACCCCCAAACCTCCCGCCTCACTGGGGTGGTCCTGCCTCGGTCCCTGCCAGGACAGGTGTCCGGCGGCAGCTGAGACGAATCTGGCGTCTGAGGTCACATGGCTGCTCTTGGCTGCCCCCTGCCCTGCCCCGAGGCCCCTGGTTTTATGCCAGGATAATTAAACGCATGGAGACAGAACACACGGCTGGGAAGAGGGATCCGTCTATGCGGGACCAGACGCCCTGGGCTGCCACGGGGTCCATGGCCTCCTTCGGTGGCTCACAGTTCTGCCCAGGGCTCCTCTTGGCCACCTGGACTTGGAAGGGGACAGGAAGACCCACCGATGGGCCACCTGGGGTCAGACAGTCTTCTGTTCCCCTCCTCCTGGATGGGGGGACGTCGTAGCCCAGAGGGAGGCGAGACCAGCCCAAGCCCACCCAGTGTGCTGGCAACAAAGACTCAGATTCACGTCACCTGATGCTGGCATTTCCTAACTCTTGTCTTAGTAGCTCATGACTCAACAAACGATGGGCTGATTGCTTTTCTTTTTTGTCTTTGAGGGGAAGGAAGCGGGAACGGGGCGATGCCCGAGGGGCTTGTGAACCGCGGTGAGCAGTTCACATTTTACCGCCTGTGCCACGCAGAGCCTGGCCCGGTTGAGTGTCCCCAAAACAGCCCCTGCGAGAAGGATTTCGGGACAGGTCACGTACGTGGGAGATGATACCAGGACACCCCAGGAGGGGCGTGGGGAGGCCAGCAGGGAAGAGAAGTGACACATGGGGCCTATGATCTGGCGGCAGGAGGGGCTCGGTCCCACGGGGGGCCTCTGGGAGCCTGTGTTGGGCGTGAACTTCAGAGCTGTCCCGCCCGGAGGACGAGGGAGCTGCAGTATTTATGCACCAACCGATGCACCGTTGGTTCGCGGCTGCTGGCAGGAAAAGCACGAAATCTGCGACACTTCCAGCCCGCCACGGGCAGCGGCAGAGCATCCCCGGGGCGAGAGCCAGCGCTGGAACCGCAGCCAGCACTTCCGGGGATCCGAGCCGGCAGCCAATGGCATCTGCGCTGGGGCCCTCAGGGCCGCGCTGGCCAATAGGAGGACTGCCGGCTACAGTGAATATGTAAATACATTCAAATGAAATAAAATTTAAAAACGCAGTTTCTCAGTCACGGTGTCCGCGTTTCCAATGTTCTGTAGACACGTGGGGGGACCACGTTGGGTGGCACAGGTCTAAAACATTCCCGTCACCCCAGGAAGTCCTAATAGACAGCCCGGTACTGGAAGGTGTTACGCAAAAAGGTGACACAGTTCGATTTAAACTCTAAGAATATCCCTCGGACTGGTAAGGGGGAAATGGCCAGTTGGGGGTGAGGGTGGAAGTTGAGAGCCCTGGGAGGTGTCTGGGGTGGGCATCCAGGCCGGAGATGAGGGAGGCTCAGACTAGTGCAGTAGCAGTAAGGGAAGAGCAAAGCCATTTAGAAGTAGCATCACCAGGAAGTCCTGACCATGTGGACATGAGAGGTGAGAGGAGAGCAGGAAGAGGGGTGACACCATGACTCTGCCATGAGAGGTGAGAGGAGAGCAGGAAGAGGGGTGACACCACAGACTCTGCCATGACAAGAGGAGAAGTAGATTCAGAGCAGACACTGAGCTTCGTCACGGCCCTGCTGGGCCTGAGGGTCAGGGAGACCCCCAGGGAGGTGCCAGGTGGCAGCTGGACACTGATGGCAGAGACCTGGGCAGAGAGGAGAATCCGGGCCCCTGGGGCGTTTTGGCCGCGGGCCTGGCTACCGACCGCTGGGCCGTGATGTCACTTGTCAGGCGGAAGCTGAGCCGGGTCCCCAGGCTCAGAGACACAGCTTGCCTAAATGCTAACAAGTTTTGCCTCTGAACGGGTGTATGTGTGTGTTTAATTCCGGCATGAATTTAATTCTAATTCCGCCAACTTGGGGATGGGAAACAGCTGTCTTAATGAGTTAACAGTGGGTTTAAAATAGCAGGCATCTGTTCACTGTCTGAGCCAGCACCCGCCAGGGCCACTCCGGGGCTCACAATTCAGGGGACCCTGGTGGCGGCTCTGGGGAGGGTACGGAGCATCATCGGGCTGGCGGCCCTGAGACCCCAGCACCTGGCAAGTCACCTCCCCTGCCTGGGATTTCTGGGCCAAGCTTGAGCCAGACCCTGTGCGCCCCACTGTGTGCCTGGAGCGTCACAGACGGGCCACGCCGGCTCTGCGGGGTGACAAACAGTAAGCACAGACCTACCCCCTTCAGATGCCTCCTGGATGAGTGGCCAGAACAGCCCTGTGCCTCAGTTTCCTCATCCGTGAATGGAGATGTTCAAAAGTTGAGAGGCAGCCGGGCGCGGTGGCTCACGCCTGCAATCCCAGCACTCTGGGAGGCCGAGGCGGGCGGATCACTTGAGCTCAGGAGTTCGAGACCAGCCTGGGCAACATAGTGAGACCCCCGTCTCTACTAAAAATAGAAAAATTAGCCAGGCATGTTGGCGCGTGCCTGTAGTCCCAGCTACTCGGGAGGCTGAGGCAGGAGGATCGCTTATGGCCAGGAGTTGGAGGCTGCAGTGAGCTATGATGATGCCACTGCACTCTAGCCTGGGCGACAGAGCGAGACTCTGTCAAACAAAGAAAACAACATTGGCGGTGGATCATATGCCACTCATACCCCAATAAAGCTAAAAACACAAAATCAAACAACCCCCCATCACGTGCCCAGCGCGCAGGGCTTACCGGCTGGGTTGGGGACTCCATGGCGGTAGGGGGGCGGGGTCCTTAGGAGAAGCTCCGGGTTGAATTGGCCTCCACCCGCCCCTCCACCGCACACCCTCCCCCGGGAGGAGGAGCAGGGGCCTCCCCAGCCGTCGCCTCGCCTGGACCAGGGAGGGCAATTTCTGGACGTCCCGCGCTCCGCCAACAAGACACAAGATCGGTTATGTCCACAGCGTCCCCGCACCGCCCGAGTCCTTCCCGCGTCTATGCAGACGCACACGCCCCTGCACACACGCATGCGGCACGCGGCTGGCTCTCCCACCGCGCTGTGTTCCGGGTTTCTTTGCAGGAGGCTGCAGGGGCACAAGTGGGGGGGGGCCCCCTTCTCTTCTCCTTCCCCTGACAGAGGGGTGGCGTGGCAGCCTTCGCCCGGGTCGGTGGAATGAATCCGTTTCCACGGCCACGGCTTCACAAGGCGGTGGCTGTGCTAGGACGACGACGTTGAGGGTGGCAGGACGTCTAGGGTCACCGCCCTGCTCTGGGGAGACACCTGGGGACCCCTGTGACATTGTCAACAGTGTCCAGGAGCCCCCTCCAGCTTCTCAAGGGATTAATGGACACCAGTCTCTTCAGTTGAGAATGTGATAGTTCAGCGCTCAGTCTTGGGAGCAGAGAGATCCGGGTCCAATTCAGCCTCTGAAACTTCTTGGCTGTGTGACCTTGGGTGAGTGTCTGTACCTCTCTGGGCCTCAGTTTTCCCAATCTGCAAAATGGGGATAAGAATAGTATCCTATGTCATGGGGCTGCTGAAAGCCTGAAATAGATCTAAAATCCTTACAAAGTTCTGGCTGTGGGGCTAAGTATACAGTGGGTGCTCAATCCCTGTTAGCTATCATGAGGAAGTTATTATTACCATTTTTTAAGCACTGGGCCCTGTTCTGGGGCTCACAAAGGGTCACCCCGGTGCTCGGACCTTTCCTCTTATTCTTTCGTCCTTGCACTTTACATATGGAGGTTCGAAGCCATGCAAGGGTTTACTCAAGGACTCATGCAGGACGTGCCAGAAGGAGCTCAAAGATCTCAAGCGATCTCAAAACCTCTTCTGTTTGCTGACAGGGAAACTGAGGCCCGGAGAAGGGCAGGGAGGGCTCCCAGGCCTCCACCCCCAGGCTCAGTCCTGGGTCTCCAAAGAACTGCCCATATTCCCAGTCAAGTCCCTGCCTGTGCCCGGCACTGCAGCCGCGGGAGCCACCTGCCTGCAATTTAGCAAACGTGACAGCATCTTGGCCCCAGCGGTGCAGCCCAAGCCAGTGGCATCTGCAGGGCTGTCACCTCCCATGCCGGGGTCTGAGTGATGGCAGGACGGAGCGAGAGTCGGGCACGTACGGCGGGGCCAGAGCCCAGCCGGCCGGCCGCGACTGCAGGCTTGGGGACTGCTAAAGATGCTCCGGGACCCCCAAGGACGAACGGATCAAGCCCCTGTTAGACAGATGTGGAAACTGAGTCATGCCGGGTACTCATCTGATTCCCTCCTATTGCCGGGCCCTGGGCTGGGGGCTGCGGACTCGGCAGTGACCGAGACAGGCGCAGTCCCCACCCTCTCGGGGCTCACAGCCGCGGGGGACACGGGCTGAGAGCAATAAACATTCCGAATGGTTGTACAGTCTGGCGGGTGACAGATGCTAGGAACATACAGGCAGGACAGGGAGAACAGGGCACCAGAGAGGGAAGAGGGAGAAAGTTATAAATGCTGAGCAGGCGACATCTAACAGACACTGGAGAGAGGACAGGGAGGAGTTGCGCGGGTGACTGCAGACGAGTGTTGGAAGCAGAGGGCACAGCCCGTGCAAAGGCCCTGGGGCAGGACGATGCCCGGCCTGTTTGCAGAACCCCACGGAGTCGGCCCGGCTGGAGGGAGTTGTGGAGGCACCGGGGAGGCGGCGGTAGATTCCAGACCCTCAGAACCTGTAGGCAACAGCTTTGCTCTAGGTCAATGGGGAGTCATGGCAGGTCTTTGAGCAGGGGAGGGAGGTGGTGGGATGGATGGTGTGATGTGGCAGACAGACCAACATGCCCTCCAAAGGCGTCCACATCCTAATCCTTGGAACTAAATCCTTGGACTGTGCCACCTTACATGGCGCAGTAGACGGCAGGCAGAACGCTGTCACCCAGAACCTCAGAATGAGACTGGATTTGGAAACGGTCTTTGCAGATGTCATTAGGTGAGGACCTCGAGATGAAATCAACCTGGATTTAGGGTGGCCCTAAATCCAATGACTGGTGTCCTTAGAGGAAGAGGAGGCCAGGCTCAGTGGCTCACGCCTGTAATCCTAACACATTGGGAGGCCGAGGCAGGAGGATCGCTTGAGGCCAGGAGTTCAAGACCAGCCTGAGCAAGAGTGAGACCCTGTCTCTACTAAAAATAGAAAAATTAGCCAGGTATGGTGGCATATTTCTGTAGTCCTAGGTACTTGGGAGGCTGAGGCAGGAGGATCACTTGAGCCCAGGAGTTGGAGGCTGCAGTGAGCTATGATGACGTCACTGCACTCCAGCCTAGGGGACAGAGTGAGACCCTGTCTAAAAAAAAAAAAAAAAAAGGAAACAATTAAAAAATAGTAATGCTTCTGGGATACTGGGTTTTCTTGTGGGGTGATGACAGGGTTTTGGAACTAGAGAGAGAGGGGGCATGACGTTGGGAATGTACCAAATGTCACTAAATACCCTTTCAGACAGTTAATTTTGCAGTATGTGAATGTCACCTTTTTTTTTTTTTTTTTTTTTTTAGACAGAGTCTCGCTCTGTTGCCCGGGCTAGAGTGCCGTGGCGTCAGCCTAGCTCACAGCAACCTCCAACTCCTGGGCTCAAGCGATCCTCCTGCCTCAGCCTCCCGAGTAGCTGGGACTACAGGCATGCGCCACCATGCCCGGCTAATTTTTT
>CAUYRT010049286.1:0-35758 GCA_963574885.1 Lepilemur ruficaudatus
TGGATTAATAAAATGTGGTATATGTATACCATGGAGTACTATTCAGCCATAAGAAGCAATGGTGATATAGCACCTCTTGTATTTTCCTGGATGGAGCTGAAACCCATTCTACTAAGTGAAATATCCCAAGAATGGATAGACAGGCACCACATGTACCCACCAGCCAATTGGTATTAGCTGATCAACACCTAAGTGGACACACAGGAACAACTTTTATTGGGTGTCAGGCAGACGGGAGGGGGAAGGAGGGGATGGGTATATACATACATAATGAGTGCGATGTGCACGATCTGGGGGATGGTCAGGCTTGAGGCTCTGACTGGAGAGGGGAAGGGGGCAAGGGCAATGTACGTAACCTTTTAATAATAAAAAAAAAGTACAAAAAAAAAAAAAAGCTTCCGCACAGCCAAAGAAACAATCTATAGAGCAAACAGACAACCTACAGAATGGGAGAAAATATTTGCATACTATATATCTGAGAAAGGGATAATAACTGGAATCTACAATGAACTCAAGCAAATCAACAAGAAAAAAAATCAAACAACCCTATTAAAAATGGGGCAAAAGACATTAACAGAAGATAGACAAATGACCAATAAACATATGAAAAAAATGCTCAACATCACTAATCATTAAGCAAATGAAAATCAAAACCACAATGAGACATCACCTAACGCCAGTGAGAATGGCTTTTATCAGAAAGTCCAAAAACAATAGATGCTGGCATGGATACAGAGAGAAAGAAACATTTATACACTGTTGGTGGGACTGCAAACTAGTATAACCTCTACAGAAAATAATACAGAGATTCCTCAAAGGACTAAAAGTAGACCTACCATTTTATCAAGCAATCCCACTACTGGGTATTTTCCCAAAGTAAAAAAAAAAGCATTCTATAAAAATAGACACTTGCACTCAAATGTTTATTGCCACACAATTCACAGTTGCAAAGATGTGAAGTCAACCCAAGTGCCCAAAATGTGGTATATGTCTATCATGGAGTACTACTCAGCCATAAGCAAATGAATTAACCCCTTTTTTAACAATATGGATGGAACTGGAGGCCATTCTCCTAAGTGAAGTATTGCAAGAATGGAAAAACAAACACCACTTGTACTCACTATTAAATTGGAACCAACTTAACAGCACTCATGTGCATAATAGAAAATAAAACCCACTGGAAATCAAACAGGTGGTGGGGGGAGGGATGGGTGAAATCATACCTAACCGATACAATGTACACTATCTGGGAGATGGGTACACTTATAACTTTGTCTCAAGCAGTACAAAAGCAATCCATATGTTTTTTATACCCCTGTAATATTCTCAAAAAAAAAAAAAGAAGGTATTCCAAAAGAAGGCATTGTTACTATAAGAGAAGACAACACAATGCATGTTATTGCCTCTGAAGACCTTCCAGTGGGCTGAAAAAGTTGAAGGTGATTAACTTAATCACATGAAGGGATTATGATAAGCAAAACAGACACAGCCTTCACAGCTCTGTGGCCGTAAGTCTGGATCTCCTGGGTAATTTGGAGGGAATGGAGTGAAATGTGGAGATTATTATCTGGGTGGGCCCTAGATGCAATCACATGTATTCTTATAAGAAGAGACACCTTAGTTCATGATGTGCTGCTATAACAAAATACCCAACACTGGGTAATTTAAAACAAACAGAAATATATTTCTCACAGTTCTAAGATGAGGAAGTCCAAAATCAAGAGGCTGACAACTGGCGACGGTCTTCTTGCTGCATCATCCCATGGCAGAAGGTAGACGTTCAAGAGAGGACAAGAGAGAACAGCAAATTGAACCTGCAGCTTCAAGCCCTTTATAATCAGCATTAATCCATTCATAGGGGTGGAGCACTTGCTATCTAAACATCTCCCATTAGGCCCCACCTCCCAACATTGTTGCATTGGGGATTAAGTTTCCAATGCATGCTTTTTGGGGTACACTTTCAAACCATAGCAAGGGGGCAGAGATATTTTGTACACACAGAGAAGAAGTTGATGTGAAGATGGAGTGGAGAGATGTTTGTAGATCATAGCCTTGAAGATTGGAGCCATATGGCCACAAGCCCAGGAATGCTGGCAGCCATGAGAAACTGGAAGAGGTGTGGAACAAATTCACCCCTAGAACCTTCAGAGAAAGTGCAGCCCAACTGACTTCTTGATTTCTGTCCAGCAGTACTGATTTCCACTTCTGGCCTCCAGAACTGTGGCAGAGTAGATTTCTGGTATTTTAAGCCACCAAGTTTGTGTTAATTTGTTACAGCAGCCATAAGAAACTAATATAATTGGCAAAGAATATTCTAAAAACCAACCACAGAAGAAGAAAAATAAATAGTCAATAAGCATATGAGAGATGTTCAATAACACTAATAATTAAAATAACTGTCAATTAAAGCAATTAGTTAATTTGTTACCTGTCTGATTACAAAATTAAAGAGATTGAGGATTTAAAAAAAAAAATTTCTAGTGCAATTTTCACCAAAGATATTATTCAATCAACTGTCATTATAGACTTTCCAAGGTTTTACAAACATATCGCTTTCTTAAAGAAACTATGAGTATCTTA
This sequence comes from Lepilemur ruficaudatus, assembly GCA_963574885.1. Lineage (NCBI taxonomy): Eukaryota > Metazoa > Chordata > Mammalia > Primates > Lepilemuridae > Lepilemur > Lepilemur ruficaudatus. The sequence continues at coordinate 2,581 of CAUYRT010049286.1, forward strand.
AAAATAGCCCTCCTGGGGTGAGTAAATAATAGACATTTGAGTTTAGCAACTGTTTAGTGCTTTATAAAAAATTTTTATTATGTAATATTTCAAATATATACCGAAGTAGAGAGTACTCACTGTCTATCTTATTTCATTTCTACCCCTTCCCATCTTCTCTGATATCCTATAATATATATTATACTTTGTATACCATGTAATTCATATATACCATTTATTTAAATATAATTTACATATTATACATTTTGTGTGTGTGTGTGTGTGTGTGTGTGTGTGTGTGTGTAGTTGTTGTTTGGTGCTTTGATGGAATTCTCTTTTCCTCTATTTTCATTTTTCCAAAACTAGGAATTTTATACCAGAAAGTTTTAAGAAATAAAAGCAAGAGAAAAGACTTCCCTTTAAGGATCAAAAGATTCAAGATCTGGTATACTTACACTCCACGGGGAAAACTGTTAAAGGTATGTGTGGATGAGAGTATGTGTGAGTGTATTCTATAGTGTTCCTTCTGTATTTCAATCTATCGATATTCTCTTTTTTATTTTCAACAGCTGCTCTACCTCTTTGCCACTGCTAAACATGTCTAAGATGTTTCCAATGCTCCCTGCCAAAAGCAAAAAAGCTCTTCTGATTCCACAGTTCCTCTAGCCATTACCCTATCTTTTTTTTCCTTGCTCAACCAAATCTCCTGAATAAATAGACCACATTTTTCTTCAGCTTGTCACTTCTCACTTCCCATTTACTTTGCAGCCCAGAGCAATTGGAGCAAAAACATTCACCTGAAATCACTCTCACTGATGAGTGTTCATCAAGTGAATGGATCATAATAGTAAGCAAAACAGACATGGCCTCGCAGATCTGCCTCATGGCTACCCTCAAGTCTTGATCTCTGGAGCGAATGCACCCCCTTTCCAGTCCTTCACTGTCCCCATCTATTTATTTACCTCAACACCCGCAAGTTTTAGGTGAGCCTCACTTGAATGAAATTAAAGACATGGGCTCCTAACTCCAGATGTGTGTATGGCAGGTCAGCAAGATAATATCCCAAGATGGCCATTTTTTCTTGCTATCTTTATGACTGATATGGAATTGATCCTTTAGAACTCTGTGGTGGTTCCTAAGATTACTAGAGCTATATTTATTTATGTTCCAAACACAGAGGGAGCCTTGGTTTCCAAACAAGTCATTTAATGTTCAGGAAGGGCAAATTTCTTAACATATCTAAGTCTTCAAGCTCTAAGAAGAGTGAGCAAAAACATAAATGAAATAAAACAATAACAAAAGAAAACGAGTCATTCTATAAGGAATGTTTGTATATTTGACTTAAACTAAAATAAGCTATAAATGTCTAGTTTATCTCCAATGAGAAAATTTTAAATAACTCTGGGAATAGATTAGTTAATAGAAAATGATTATTCACAAATTGGATAATAATACAATGTATTAAATCAATGTTTTACATAGCAAAAGATTAAGTTTCAAGTGGAAGAAAATGGATGAAAAGGTGATTCTCTTTTTTGTAAAAAGTCCTTGAATTTTTGAAACTAATCAATAATGGCAAAGCAAGAAAATATCTTCATAGATAAATAGCAGCCAGAGAAATAGCACATGAAACATTACATGTAAACTCTTACCATGACATGCACACATGCAAACACATACACATACATATTCACCAAAAAAGCCCAACTAATTTTTAATAACTAGGCTGTTATTTTAGCTGCTATATTTCAGAAGTTAATGTATGTAAAAGAACATAATTATTGACTTACGGTCTTTATAGTAAAACAAATTTTTTTTGAGTGAGAGGATTATGCAGATATAGTTGAGGTGGAGAAACAGAGGAAATTAGAGGCAATGAGGGGGTATTTAATCATTCACCTCAGACAGAACAGGCCTAAAGATTCTGTAAGCTCAGTGCAGGCAGGAATCACGTCTGTCTTGCTAACCATTAATATAACGTCCTCAGCAATTAGTAAATGAGTGAATGAAGAAAGTCCTGTTTCCCTTCTCACCCAATACCCACACAGTCAGGGGATAGATGATGAGGGCCAGAAATGTAGCAGTAAGGACAGAAATGAAAAGGGAAGATTGGATTTGAGAAACTGTGTCACCAATTAGCCTCAGTTTAGTGGTGGCATGTTGTTGAGTGCATTGAAAATGTGGCATTGACAAGCATAGCCTATTCTTATATGAAGTATAGATGTGAAGAAAAGAAAAGGAAAGAGGTGGGGTGGTAGCTGGAGGAAGATGGTAGATCCAAGGAGAGTTATTTGTTTAGAGGAAAGAAGGAGTGAACAAAAGGCAAAGATAAAGAAGACAGAATAACTTCGGAGGAACCAGGGGTGAGCCCCACCCACACACAGTCATGTTGGCTTCGAGGCCACAAGGTTTGACTAAAGGACCAGTGGAAGCAGAATCAAAGGCCCTCATGCTAGCCTTGCCTTTAATACTCAGCCACCAACTGAGCTAGCTTGGGCAGGCCACTTGAGCTCTCCACACTTCAATTTTATCATCTGTAAAATTAAAAGATGAGAAAATATGTAATTTTTTTCCATCAAAATTAAACAAGAGGAAAAGGGTACAGGGACACACAGCATATGGAGACACATGAAGCACTGAAACAATGCATTTGACGGGGCCTCTTTGTAAGCTATCACCAACGGCTGTGCCCTAGGGTGAGTTGGCAATTTCCAAGCTGGACAGAACTGCAAACCCAACCTGTTTTAGTAGTCCCATTATTTGCTTCATCATCGTCCTTTCCTGCACTGACCTAGCTGAGGAGGCCTCTTTGGGGACTCTGTTTTCTAAGCCAGAAAGAACATGCTGAGTCGTGCTATCGGTCTTTTTGTATCAAAATTCAGTAATCAGCACATTAATAAAGTCTCAAAGATTAATATCAGTTTAAAAGGCAAAATTCACACAAAACAATTAATTAAGAGCGTTAAAACAAATGCATTGCTCAGGATGGAATTGGATCCAGGAGACAAAATGGGTTAAAAAAATTTTTTTAAAGAAATGCTCTAATTGAAAACTGGCAGCGGCAGAAGACACAGTGTAGTTAAAACAGTATCTTATCAGAAAATTAGCAAAATGTAATTTTTATTGGGTTTTACAGATGTTATTTTTAACCACATCAAAAATCCCACCTCGTGGCTATTGGCACAAATTGTCATAATTACTATAATTTGAAGTCTGAGCAATGGAATGGCTGTTGAGATAGTTATCTCGTCCTCAGACTAAGTCTGCATTAGTTGAGCAGCCAGGAGAAGGAGCTCATGTTTTTGTACTTGGTCTGGACTTCATTTGTGTCCTTTATCCGATCTCATTCTTACGAATATTGAAGAATAATTTTTTTTCCACCTGAAACACTGGAGAAAATCAGGAGGTTAATATTAAGAGTGCTGAGGTCACCTTTAATTAACATACCAATCACCTCACCTCCAATCTGTGAGCAAAGTGTTGTATTTTGTTCTATTTTTACATTTCCTAGTGAACTCATATTTAATGCATATACTAAATTCTGGGCATAATATATTCAACTATCTACATAAGCATGGCTGAAGATGCAAAGCTAAAAAAAGGAGCTTTTCATATCCCTAATATCTAATTTAGCATATTTTCATTGCCACTTGGAGAGTAAAAACATGACTAAACATGTCCAAAGTATATCTAACTTATAAATAAGAAAAAAAGATCAAAAAACATCTTAGAGAAAATTCTGTGGGTAACTTGTATCCACACATCCAAAGTGATATTAAATAATTAAAACAATTATGGCAATGCTATGATTTAAATTTGGGGCTAGATTGGTGGAGGGTCCATCCAACAGACTGTGGGAACACTCAACCAAGATGAAGAGAGGAGTTTCAATAAAAGAACAAGGCTAACTGGACAAAAGAAGACAATTTCAAACAACAAAGGAACGTAAAGAATAACAGATTTTAGCAATCATCCAAAACTGAGTAATATAATTGTCATGGAGAAATTTCAAAATGGTTTCTTTCAAACTCGTAGCCATAGTGTAACCAAATTATTATATAAAGAAGGGATATGGATTAAATTCATACATTCAACAGACATAAGGTGCTAGCACTGTTCTGGGCCCTGAAGAGACAATAATGAATTAGAAGTGCCGCTTCCAGTAGAGTAACACCAGCAAAATACAGACAACAAACATAAAAAATAAGTATGTAATATTACTATAAAGCCAGGTAATACACATGTTTTGAAGAAATGTCATGCAGGGTGAGAAAATGAAGAGTTATGGATGGGTGGCAGTTTAGATAGGAAAGCCCTCTCAAATAAGATAACATGTGAGCAGAGAGCTAAAAGGAATGATGGAGAAAGTCAGGTGGATCAGTGGGGAAAGGGCATTCCAGACAGAGGAAACAGCAAATGCAAAGACCTTGAAGTAGGAACATGCTAGGAACTCGGTGAACAAGGACAGAGTGGTAGGAGATAGAGTGGGAGAGGCAGGCAGGATACATCATGCAGGCCTCTTATAGGCCATGGCAGGGCCTTAGGTTTTTTCTAAGTATGCTGGAAGGCCCTGGAGGGTTTTGACCAGTGATGCAATCTGACTAACAGTATAAAATGGTGATTCTGCTGCTGGGTGGAGGGTGGAGGATGGAGTGAAAGCCATGATAGAACAGTGACAAAGCTATTGCAAGAGCTAGTCAAGAGATATGGTGGCTTGGAGCAGCATGATAGTAGTGAAGAGGATGAAGAGTGGTCAGAATCAGAATATATGTTGGATATTGTACCAACAGGACTTGCTAACAGACAGGATTTAAGGAATGAGAGGAATCTGAAATGACTCCTAGGTTTCTGGCCTAAGAAAATGAATAAATATAATGCCACTCATTGGAATGGGGAATGTTTGAAGAAGGATGGGCTTTAGATGTTGGGATGGAAATCAAGAATTATATTTCGGTCATCTTAAATTTTGTTGATCATGGAGTATGAGATGAATGTCAGACATTCAAATGGAGATTACAAGTGAGTAAGTGAATATATGGGTCTGAGTCCAGGGGAGAGGTCAGGCTAGAGTTATAAATTTGGAAGACATCAGTTTATAGATGTCATTTAAAGCCATCAGATTAGATGTACTCGCCTAGAGAGATTATGGACAGAAAGAAGAATCCAAACTAGGATTGGAAAAGGAGGAGAATTTCTCAAAAGTAACTGAGAAAGATTATGTGAGCTTTTTCAACTTTGCAACACAATGAAGCAGGCTGGCTTTGGCCAGGCAAGGAGGGAAAATCAGGAATTTGGAGTGGACCATAATCTAAATTTACTTAATAGAATACTCACCTTATTTTTGTTACTTTTGGTTTTAAACAAAGTCAAATACCGGATAAATGAATATATGGAGTGCAATCCTGAGGCACTTTTTTTTACACTAAATATTAACTAAGTCTGATTCTGATGTAGGTGGTCCACAAATCGTATTTTGAGAAATGCTGCTCTAATGTGCATCTTGGAAAGGAGCAACAATTGAGGAAAAACAGTAGCAATTTCTATGTAAGTTCTAAAAGTAGGGGGGTAAAAATTAATGTCTTTTTGGTTCAAAGAAACAGAGAGTGGAGTAGTCAGCACGTATATTACTTACCTAATTGTGGAGCTGGACTATGATTGGCAGTATACGAAGAATCTGTGTTTTCACTAGGAATTGTGCCATAACGAAGAGGCAAAAAGCACTGCAGAAAGTATTTGTGTTAACTATCAGAAACATGTCCTAAAGTAAGAGTCCTGAGATTCTAAAATAAAAACTATTGGGAGTTTTAGAAGAATTTAAAGGAAATGGATGAAGAATGTCAGCCTAAGAAGATTTAAAGTAAAAAAAATCACAGAATTACTTGAAATAAATTTGATACCTATACAATGTTCTGTTTTTTGCTTGCAAAGTTAAATTATGTTTCCGTGGGATTTGTTCAGACACAAAATTAAATTAAGGAATTATCTAAAATGGGAATCAATTGTAGTAACACCTCAGTCTTCTAGAAAGAAGAAGACTGGAATCATTCTTCTGGAATCATTAAATATTCAGTTTAAGCATTCAGAATGCAATTGAGTCTAGAGTTTTAAAAAACTACAGCTTCTCTGTCAGTAAAGGAAAAAAAGTAGACAATTAAATGAACATTTGAGAAACAAACAGTAATGAAACTAACCAAAAAGATGCCATAAGATGTGTTGGGACCAATTGGCTTATGTACTGGGAAAAAAAGCATGGTGATTGTTCTGAAAACCAAGGCATTTGGTTTAAGAGCCGACAACTGCTGAAACTAAAGAGAAAAGAGACAAGGAGGGTCATTTGGAAATGGCAGAAAGATGAAGGTCAATTAAAGAACTGAGGCACAGACACTCTGATGTGAGGAATCAGCTCAAAGGACACCAAAGGATTCTACACCCACTCTAGAGATCCAACACCAAGAACTCAGCTCATTCCAGGAATTTGTTAAAGGGCACACAAACCCTAGGCCACTCCGCCATGTACAGTGAGATGGACAGACATACATTTGGAGGGTTTACAAACCTCTGCACTTATAATGATACGTCTAAGTGATCAAATTTTGATTATTATTATTAATAAACTTTATTTAAAGGTAAATATTAATATATGTTCTATTTTCAAATAGCTTCCAGTACATGATACATGGTGAAATCTACCTACTCTATATGAGACATGGTGTAAGGCATTGGAAGTACCAAGGTGAGCATGACAAAGTCCCAACTTTCAGTGAGTTAGTTGCGGGGGTAGCAGGGAGGAGGCTGATAAGGACAGATTAGTAGAACAGATACTTACAATACAAAATGTTGTGACAATACAAAAGAAGAAGAAGAAGAAGAAGAGGAAGAAGAGGAAGAAGAGGAAGAAGAGGAAGAAGAAGGAAGAAGAAGAAGAAAAGAAGGAGAAGAAGAAGAAGAAGAAAAGGAACATAAACTCTAACCAGGGCTGGCAGAGAGATTAGGGAAGGATTTTCAAAAAAGGCAATCTTGGCTTGAGCCTTGGCTGATAAATAGTGCTCAGGGTGAAAATGATTTAAAGATTTGAACTTCAGCTATTTGGAAATAATCCATTTTTTGAAACATCTCATTTCCCAATTGCACTAAATAACTGAGGCATTATTCTATTACATCAATTCAAGTGAACATCTGGTGGTTTTCATTGTTATAACAAAGTTTAGAATACTGGATCAACTTTGAAAATGAATCGGGTATCTGCAGCAGGCAGGTAATCCACATATTAGAAACATAAGTTTTTATTCAACATAGGATAGAGCAAAATGTTTTCATCTTAGGGAAAAGGTGCTATGAAAACAAGTTATCCTGCAGGTTTACTATGAGCCGGATTCTGGTTGGGTAATATTTAGGCAACAAAAGGTACGCTTCGTGTTTTCATATTTCAACTCCTAACAAAGCTATGAACAAAAATAAAAAGAAACTTAAACTTTTTCAAATCTCAGAGATATTCTGTTTTTCATTCTGTATTATAATTTCTTTTGTCAGTTATCAGTTAAGGAAGATTGACTGGCTACCCCATTTTTACTTTTTAATCTGGTTTACATGTGCTCAGAAACAAAATAACACAAAGGAATTGTCCAATAAAATAGGACTAATGAATTAGAAAGTGCTATTCAGTGCCTTGTAAGCACTGAAATATTTCAAGATATTGTAAGCCCTTTTTCCTTATTAAGATATTCCCAAAACAAAACCCCTCAAAAAGAGAATTTCATTGCAGAAGCATGAAATATGATAACTAATAAGAACAATTATAATCGTTTTCCTTAACATACAGGAACTATGAATGACACATGTAAATAGCTCCAATATATTCATTTAATATTACTGATAATTAACATGAGCACTAAATTAGAATTGCCTTTATCAGCCAGAGTTGTAAAGCGCCACAACAGCTTAGAGATTACTAGAGGAGCTGATACCTGGGTGAGGAATATACTGGCCTGCTGATAATGGAAGAGTGTGCAGACTTTTAACTCCATAAATAAATAGAGTGTTTTTAAACGTCAGACTTCATGGAAATTTAGCTGAATGAATTAGTAAACAAATGCTGTATGTTTGCCCAAATCCCTGTGGGAGCTAAATATCTTTCCTCATTTGCATTTGCTGGATATAGACTTGTCCTAATTTTGAAATTTGAGCAAGTCCCACAAAATGCGTTGGGATTTTACATAGTCATATCAAGTGGTAAAGTAATTTGTTCAATACATTTCTTTGACTTTCTCCTAAATCATCAGAAAAACAAAAAAAATATTTTTAGTTTAGGAAAAGGTGCTTAAAAACACATTATTCCACAACTTTCTTACACTCAAAATAGTATTAATTCAGAACAATTCTGAAATGAAATAGGGCTGAAATTGACCAACTTTGTGCTATGTCTGCATGATGCAAATATATTTTAAACAACTTAAACCGACAAGAATGTCAACACCTGGACAATATTAGAATATCTGGCTTGTAGTAAGTGCTCAACAAATGCTTTCTGAGTAAAGCAAATCCAATGGAAAAAAAAATTAAGTGAAACTTGAATCAATAGACAAAATTAAGTGTTCTGATTAAACATAATTTATTATTTCTGTGGGGTAAAATACTGTTTTGTAAATTTGCAATTTTAATGTCTCAAAAATCTGAACACTTCGTTCTCTTTCTTTGACACTACCTTAATCTAGGCCATCATCACCTCACCGCTCAGTGACTGAAACAGTCATAATGGGCTGCCTGTCCCATTTCCTTCCCCTATCCTCATTCATATTCCATTCTATAAGTGGAGTGACCTTTCTAAAACTTTCTATGTCCGCTCATTCCCTTAGGATAAGAACCAAAGCATTCAAGACAGTCCATGGTGTGGCCACAGCCAGTCTCTGTAGTCTGTCCCATCTCCGTGACTCAGCTTCTGGCACTTGGTGCTCCAGCCATATTCAGCTTTGTGCAGTTTGTTTTACATGCTGTGCCTTCACCCCAGGACCTTTGTACATGTTGTTCCCTCTGTCGGAAAGCTTTGCTCACTCCTGACTCTTGTCCCTCCAGCTTTTCATCTGGCTTACCCCTACTTTGTTTTTAAGGTATTAGCTGAGATACTCTCTACTCCCTGAGACTTCCCTAACTAGCCCTCCACCTCTTTCAAGATTAGATTAATGGTGTCCCACTCTGCGCTTTCATTTAGCTCATAACTAATAATTTGGCTTATGTGGTATTAACTCTTAACAAAGTCCTTGAACCCCGACACCTAACATAATGCCTGGCATATAGCAGACATTCAATAAGTATTTTGTGAATGAATTTAAAAAATCTTCAAAAACTGAGTAATCTTCTTAGAGGTAGTTAATATAAAAAGTTATATTATAAATTATATATATAATGTATATAACATAATAAAGGTAGTTGATGTAATTATATTTAATAAATATTATATTAAAAATTATATAACACATGATGAGTGCAACGTGCACTATCTGAGGGATGGACACACTTGAAGCTCTGACTCCAGGGAGGAAGAGGGAGAAAGGCAACACATGTAACCTAAACACTTGTACCCCCATAATATGCTGAAATAAAAAATAAATAAATAAATAAAATAAAATAAAACAGGAAAAAATAAAAATTATATAACAAATTATATATAAATTACAATTTATAGTATAAATTTATATAATTAAATAAATTTACTAATATATTATAAATATTCATAAATATATAATATAAATTTATATATAAACTGTAAGTTTGTATATGCTACATTTTAAATTTATAATATTTATGAATATTATAAATTTATATAATAATTTATATTATAAGTGATAATTTATATAAAAAGAGAATTATAGTAAAAGTTACCTGAATCATCATTCTGGTTGTGTTATTAGCTCTACACAATTGCTGTGGACTCCTACTTCATCTGCAAAATAGGTGTATAGCCTGCCCCTTCTTACTGTACAAAAGGATCCAAAGGTCTCAGGTAAGTGAAAGTGCTTTAGAAAATATAAAGCACTAGCCATGCAAGATATTATCATTATCATTACTAAGTACCTAAATTGCCATTTTGACTCTGTCACATTCCTCCTCAAAAGCTCCCAGTATCTCTACCCTCTCATTCTCTATTCACCCACCCTGCTCTTACCCCACTTCCATCTTCAACAGTATTTTCCCAAAGCATGGCTACATTGGTGATCAATGCCATGGTCAATTTTGTGTTTCACTTTGGATTTTTTTGCCTGTTAGCCACTCCAGGGGACTTTCTCCTCCCACAATCTTGGATCATGTGCTTTGGGAGAAGCTGACTTTGCTCAGGGCTCTAGATATGGAGCCTGAGACTCTAACGAGGCCAATGGGCACTCTACATTCAGTTATCCAATCGACATGGTCGGTGGGCCTCCCTTTGCTGTGACTAAGATAGTACAATTGGGGTGAATCTCAGGGGCACTGCAGAGAATACTGCAGCAAAGATGGACATGCTCATCTGCTGGGCCAATCAGGCAGCAAACAACCCTAGTCATTGCTGGCAGTCATCTTGCAACAGTAAGTATGGCTTCCTCCGATGAAGCCAACACCACAGATGGCAAACAAAGACCTGAAAATATCTGATCCCTGGGGGCATACTTGAGCTGCTGACTCAGGCCTCACCTGATGCTAGCTCTACCCAGCATGAACTGATAATCAGGAATAGGCAGTTCTACATCTTGACACTGAATGTGACATCTCTGAGTTTGTCCTCCTAGAAAATGGATTTTAAAAGTTCTTTGCTTCCTTAAAATGATGTGTGAAAAAGAATTAAATTTAAATCTGTATTCAACTAATGCATACAGAGCAATGAAGTCAAATTTATAAAAACAGCATTGAGATCTTTATAAGCAAAAGACTTTATTAATTCAAAGTATTATTTTGTACAGATAAGTACAATTATCATCACTCATTTAACTACTTGCCTTACTTGCTCAGCTGCAGGTCTCCAATGTTACTAAAATATGAAGTTAGTGCATAGGAAAATGGTTTATTTTCTACAAAATCAGTATCTAAGAGGAAAAAAATAAAGCCCCTGTGATCTAGGAAAAGCAACCTTGAGAAGTATTTTATTGTTAAAATTCCAGCCTGACTTTTCCACCTAAAATCTTCAAAACTGTTTGTTTTTGGCTATACGGTTTTGGTAAGAGCCAGGTTAACTCAAGCTTGTCAGAATTGCTTTCTTCAGAAGTAAGCAGTTAAATCAGGAAATAAACCACAAAAATTCCTTAATTGCTAGTCATCTAAGTAAGGTCTTATACCTTGGCTGAAAAAAATACACCAAAGTAAAGAAATACCTAGCAATCTTTTTCTGATTATTTTTTCTCACATAAGCTAAGAAATATATCATAGCCAGCAAAGTAGTCCAAAGAATAGAGAGGAGATAGATCTTCAACCTTCCTTTCTAGGTAGAATCAGCCATTTAAGCTTTGTCCACATTAGCACTAAGCTAGCAAGGCTGGAAAGTGACTTCCCTGATATTACTTTGCCAATGTGTTTATTTAATATTAATCCCATGTGTTTTAGGAATTGGTCTGAACCAAACAATATTGGAATTGCCTCCAAAAAGGCTAAACACTAAACTATGCACAGGAACATCTTAAACTATTTATTATAGTAATTTATTTAGTATTTACTTACTATTTATAATGAAGTCATACTTCCCATTTACAGAATGCCAACATATCATTAGATGGTAGGCCGTGGGCTGTTGCTTATGCGTGCTCTTGGTATGCACATAGCTCGTCTGATCTTCAGTCCTAGGCATGATATGTCTTTTGGAAAAGTTCAGATGAGTAGTTTGTGCTTAATGACTTCATAGTTCAGACACAATCAATCATCTACAGAATCAATCAGTTAGCAAATAGAAAGTAAAAATGACAATAATGAAGTTACTATTTATCAGTTCCTATGCCAGGAACTATGCTAGGAATTAAAAAAAAAAAAATCCTTCTATTTCTCACAATCACTCTGCAAAGTAAAATTTTACAGAAAAAAAATTGAGGATTGAAGAGGTTAAGGGATTTTTTTTTTTTTTAAGTATTAAGGGCTTGAATTAGAATATTCCTACATAGCGGGAATAATGTAGCTATCTCTACTAGTGGAGCCACCATACAGAATTCAACTTACTGTCGACTTTTCTGTTTGTCAGGGCTTGTTTCTTTGTTTTCCTTTTAACATATATAATAATAATAATGTGCGTTTAGATGCATGAAAATACCAGCATAGTAGTTCAATATTAGTATAGAATTTGTAATTAGCATAGAAAAAATCTCATGGAATTATTGATTGATTTAAGACTTTCTTAAGTTAAATCTTCCAGGATAAAACCTACCTATTGAATACATGATAGTAAATGAGGCACCAAGGAGAAGACCACATTCTCTTGCTAGCCACAGGGGCCCCCCAGTCACAAAGGTGAAGTTTGAGTGGCTCAAGAAGGGCATAGGAATCCTCTGGTCTGTTCAGCTGCTCCTCTGAGATGGAGCATGCTAATTGGCCACAGGTATTCTAGGCCGGCAGTTGGTGACTGCGTATAGGATATGATTTCGGAGCCTATGATGCATTCATTCTGTGGTATGTGCATAGTCATCCTGCTTGCAGTGTGGTCCAAGTTTTTGATAGCATTGGAGACAGTCAAGTCCTTGACTTTCTTCTCCACTGAAGGTTGGTGGGCAGCTGAGGGGAGGAAAACAATGCTAGCAGGCTGGTAAAGCCCTTGTTTTAAGGCACTACCTTTTCCAGCTTACTACTAACTGCTGTGACAGGGGCAGGAATGGCCTGGGATACTCTGAAGGGTTAGGATGACAACATCTTTCAGCTGTTTTTCTATTTCCTCAAACTTCTTGGGGACGAATACTTTGCCTTTCTGTGTGCCCACAGCTACTCTCACTGGGCGGGCCATCAGTCAAGTATCAACAGCTCCAGCGGATGCCTCTTTTGCTGCTGAGAAAAATCTCTTCCTTTAAGTTTCCTCACCTCTGTTCCAATGTCAGTCAAGATTTTTACTGCAATCACTTCAGTAACATTCCTAATAAAGATAGCTTCCTATTTGAATAAGAATATCTCTAACGTACAATCAGATATATGTCAATGCCTTTCCTCTAGGGGCATTTGGTGTTAGAGCTCTGGCATATTAAAATGAAATACGTCTTGTGAATAAAAACCATTGTATAAGTAAATAGTATGCAATCTGCTAAAAGAGAGGACCAGGGAGATGAGTTTATCCTCTAAAACTTTTCAGTCAAGTTAATGGAAAAGTTGAAAACGCCAAGTCCTCTGCTAGCATGTTAATTTAAGCTGTTACAGGATCATAGCATATTGGAAGTCTATGGGATCTCAGCAATCCTGCAATCCATCAGCTCGGACACCAGCCTCACGGAGGCCATGGTACCCATCTCTTTAAAACAGTATTTCAGTATGAGGGGGGAAAAATGAAGAAACAAGCTGTCTATCTCTGCCCCACTCTGCGGTGGGGCACAAAGCAGAGTACCCTGAGGCCTTGGCAGGGCTCTCCACCCACCAGCCAGCACTCCTCTGCTTTTATGTCATTTATATATTGCATTTATGTATTGCACCTATATTCTGCATCGGATTAATTGGTTTAAAGGGCTTTTACTGCCTAAGAAAAACACTTAGAACAAGAAATTTGATTTTCACTGATGATCAGTTGACACCCTAATTTTATAAGTATGACAACTGGGGCCCAGGGAGGAGAGGTGAGTTGCCCCAGGGTCTCCCCATTAATAAATGACAGGTTTCTGTCTTCATCTATTACTCTTTCTATCACATCTGACAGTGCAACCAATTAATTCTGCTCACAGGTCACCTTTCTGTGTATCTCAATCTTAAGCTGTGATTTCCTTTATGGAAATCACAGATCATGACCCATATTTTGATACAAAGCATAAACGCACACTAAAGGATCCCAAGGGCAACCTCCCCATACCTTGGAGCCTCCCGCTTCATGTTTGCAGGATTAAAATTAATCAAAGGGAAATGCTCTCAGATATAGAAGTTACTTCTAATATACTCTCTGATGGAGGAATACACATTGAATCACTCGAACTTACTGGCAAGAAGGGAAAATGTGCTTTTCTATGTGCCATGGCTTTTTACATGACAGGTGAATCAGTGATAGTATTCACAATGTAATCTTTTGATAAACGGATGTGAGGGTTCGCATATCTCAGAATTCGTTTTGAAAAGACAAACCCCTTACAGAGCACAGTCCTTGACAAACTGGATCCCAAAGATCTTTGTCTCCAAACTGTCACACCAACCCAAATAAACTCTTTGCTGATCCAAGAACAGCCTTTGTTTCTTCCACTTCCTTCTGATTCTGTCTGAATCTTCGAGGCTCAAGTTCCTCACATCCCACCCCTCCTGAAATCTTCTTTGGCCTCCAAGACTGGAAAGAGTGTCTTCCTGTTCTTACATCATATCACTTAACATGTACTGCTTTCTAACAATAATAGTAAAAAACAACAACTAACATGTATTTAGCACCTACTATTTGCCAGAGATAGTAACATTTCAAAGTAGGTGTTATCTCTATTTTGTAGATGAGGAAATGAAGCTTAAGGAAAACAATAAAGTTACCAAAGATCAAACAATAAATGACAGAGTGGATATTTGAACCCAGAATTCTATAGCCTTAGCTATTACTTCTTATGGTACACAGCATTGTGTCTCTAACCTGGGTTGTAAGCTACCTGAAGATGTGATCAATTTCTTATATGTCTCCTATCACCATGATTTCTCATACAGCCATGAACAGAATGGGGCCTCAATAAAGAAGTCATTGTGAGAGTCCCAGAGCTCACGTTCTGCAAACGCAAGATCCCTCAGTACTGGACACCATTGAGTGACTGCACACACAGACGTACAGTCACACTCAGCAGTTGGCTCTCTCTGCCATGCCTGCAGCAGCTTAGCAGTTCTAATAGCTGATGGATTAGTGCTGATCTACATTGATTGCTCACACCTGCAATTCAAACTAACCCCTGTTCTGCTTTGTGCAATCAGCCGTGCCCAGGTAAGACCATCAGCTTCCCAAATGACAGGCAAACAGAGACCCACCTGACAGGTCTGACCAGACACCTGTGAGATCTGCAAAGTGGGAAAGAAGGGGAAGGGAAGGTGGAATTACAAAATTAAAGCACTAAATGTAAACGGTAAAAGAATGAGTGCTTCATTTGTTTCTCAGAAAGATTAGAAACTTTGTAGATAGAAAACATCAAAGTTCTCCAGCTAATAAGTACAGGGCAATAACTGGCAATGGAATTTTTTACAGGCACTAGGATCTGATATTTGTGTTTCTCTGTATAGGAAGCATTAGTCAGAGAAGTTATATAGGTCTTAGATTATCAAAATTACTGAACATAATCATGCTTTGATTTCCAGTGTCACCTCCTACCAGTGAGCTCTAGGTACATTTGCTAACATCGTCCTAATAATTCTCATCACATCCCCTTCTGGAAGTAAGGGATGTGGATGGAAAAATGCAATCCATATAGGGCTAAAATAACTTGCTCAGAACTAGAAAAATGCATTGTTCTTCTTGATGAAGAGAGTCCAATTTTTCCAGTTATGTTTTCTATTCTGTATTTCATCTAAGTCTTAGTTTTCAAAACATAATAACTTGTGGAAAAATGTACAACATATAAATATATGTATGCATGTATATATTTTTGTTTTAATGCTCATAGCTACAGAAATAAAAGTCATGTCCCCATTTATCACATTTCCCTTGTCCTTAGAAATCCATATTACCTTCTCAAGGGAATAGATGTTAAATCCTGAGTAACTAGAATAGTTCCAGTTACAACCATAATTAATTGGATTTTGCTGTATTTCCTACTTTGGGAAAAAAGTCCCTCTAATTTTTCTAAGTGTCAGATTTTGCAATGTAAGTTTTACTGAATTTGTTTGAGCTATATGACTAAAATTTTTTCAGACGCACATGAAAAAATACGAGAAAGGCCAAGTTGAAGGCCTTGTTTGAGTATAAAGGCATTATTTTCAAAATACAGCCAAATACAGAAAGTATCAGTAGCAATGTCTTCCATAATAAGTTGCCATTTTTTTCTGCTGCTCATGATACTTATTAAAGCATTGAACCAAGGGATTTTGTTTAATTCAAAGTTTGGTTTGGGGCTTGTTGAAGCTTACAAGCCTATAAACATAAAGGCTCTGACTTCTTAAGAAAAGTTAGTAATTTTAAGCAGCTCTTTTGGAAGCAGCTTCAGGAGAATCATTCCAGGGAACTTTATTAAAGGCAGAATGATGCAACAAATAATCAGTATCTTCTTATGTTCTTTTTCTATTTTTCTTTTAGAACAGTTATATGTCCGGTCTTACAATATTTTTAAAGTGTTATTACATTAGCCAGAAAGTCCAAGTAAGTTGGCTCAGGGGAACATATTTGAACTTCAGTGGTTTTAAGTTTTAGTGAGAATGCCAAAGTTTGCCTCTTAACACTTGTTTCTGGCCAGGCCTGAGCTAGTCCGGATAATATGTGATAATTTAAGGTAAAATTATCCTTTGGGCTTTGGGGTTGAGAATGTGTTTCAACCTGGGAAAGTGAAATCAAGGGGCTTTAACCATAATAAATCACACCAGACAGCATGATTTGGTGAAACCCCTGAAAACTGCGTCTCCTATGACAATCCCTTTTCTCTAGCATACCTATTGCTATAAAGCGAAGGCAGCAGAGAGGCTCAGGGAGCCAAACCACCAGCTGTAAAACATGTGACAGAAGCCACCACTGGGAACCTGGGCACATCACCTTCCATATTGTTCTTTTTTTTTTTCCTTCCCTTGGGTCATTTCAAGAAAGATAAAATTAAAATGACCAGCAGTCATTCAGGTATTAAGCATCCATGTGCCAGACACCAGGATAGATACCTTACACATTATCTCTTTTAATTTCAAAAGATGGCATAAGGACATGGTTAAAAGTATGGGCTCTGGGGCCAAGATTGCCTGAGTTCAAATTCTGCCTCCTATTTCTTAGCTGTTTGACTTAGCAAACTCTCCAAAGCAGATCCTTCCTTGTGAGGTTCTGTCAGAATTAAGTAATGGAAAGCTCGTAATGTGCTTAGTGTAGTGCCTGACTGGCACATGGCAAGTACTCAATACGAGTTCGGTATTATTGTTGCAAAAATCCTGTGGGGTAGGTAACATTAGCACCATCTCAAAGATGAAAATATTGAGACTGAGGTTAATCTCAAAGTCTGGTCCCTGGGAACTTGTTAGAAATGCAAATTCTTGAACCCCACCCAAGACTTACTGAATCAGAAGGTTTGGCAGGTCCCCCAAATCTATGTGAATATAGCCCTCTAGGGGATTCTCAAACATGCTAAAGTCTGGTGAATCAACTTTTCCAAAGTTATACAGCTTTTAAGAAAAAACTAAAACAAAACAAGATTCAGTCTAATTTGAAGGCCTATGTTCTTTTCACTATGCATGCCATAGATCTAGATCCAGACAGGATGTGTGTGCTTTCCCCAGCGGTTTTGATCATGTTCTGGGGGGAAAATGTCCTCCTTTCTCCATACTTCCAAACGTGGCTTCTTGTTTTGTTAGAACAGCAAGCCCTGCCTTTGCTCTGCTGTGAGAATGTTCTGTTTCCTTTATCAAAGTCCCAGGCTTTTATTCATATAGAGGATAATTCTGGGAGTGGTGAGAGTTAAAAGATTATACCATGATCAGAAAAACTCATTATTTTGATAGTGACATTTTCACCCAGACTTTTTAAAATGTGTGCTTAAACTAAAATTGAAGGCAGTTGGTATATAATTTTTCCTCCCTTCTCTCACATTCAGGCAGACACAAAATTGCAAGCTTATAAATCAATCTAGGTCTCCCTCTCAACTTTGCTAGGTCTAGGATAGCTGACAGACGTGGATGTAGAGATGAAGGCTCTGCCACAGTCAAGAACACCTCCAGACACTGTTGACAGGTGAACTCAGTCGACATCTACCATCTCTGTCATGAAGTCAGAGAACTCAGACCACTGTGTTTTCAAGAAGAAAGAGATGTATTAGCAACTAGAAATTGCGATTGGATCCAACGTTGTGCTGTGCCTTCAAAGATGACGATAACATAGGAAAAGATTCTGACACTTGAATCATCATTCTGTCTCCTTTTTCACTGGAAATAATGCCCCCACTAAGGCACACACACTACATTTTGGGGGCACCACTGCTCTTTGTTGGCTTGACATACAGAAAGAGATGGATTATCTCCTTTTTAAATTTTTTATTCTTTATTTTTTATTTGTAATTATTATGGGTACGTAATAGTTTTACATCTTTGTAGGGTACATGTGATGCTTTGATACAGATATACAACGTGAATTAATGAAATCAGGGTAATTGGGATATCCATCACCTCAGGCATTTAACGTTTCTTTGTGTTAAGAACATTCCAGTTCTACTCTTTTAGTTATTTTAAAGTATATTCTAACTTATGTTGATTATAGTCACTGTGTTGTGCTATCAAATATTGTTCATTCTATCTGACTATTTAACTACATTTTTGCACCCATTAACCATTCCCACTTTATTCAATCCTCCCTACTACCCTTCCCAGCCTCTGGTAACTGCCTGTCTCCATGAGATCAGTTGTTTTTAATATTTAGTTCTCACATGAGTGAGGACATGAGAAACTCGTCCTTCTGTGCTTCCCTTATTTCACTTAACACAATATTCTCCAGTTCTACCCATGTTGTTTCAAATGGCAGGATTTCATTCTTTTGTGGCTATAAAATATTCCATTGTATATATGTACCACAATTTCTTTATCCATGGACACTTAGGCTGATTCCATATCTTGGCTATCATGAATAAGGCTGCAATAAACACGGGAGTGCAGATGTATTTTCAAGATACTGAATTCCCGTTCTTTGGATATATACTCAGCATTGGGACTGTTGGATTATATGGTAGTTCTGCTTGTTAGTTTTTTGAGGAGCCTCTATATTGTTATCCATTGTTGGTGCACTAATTTACATTCCCACCAACAGTGTACAAGGACTCCCCTTTCTCCACGTCCTCATCAGCATTCATTATTGCCTGTCTTTTTGCTAAAAGCCATTTTAACTGGGGAAAGATGATATTTCATTGTAATTTTGATGTGCATTTCTCTGACGACTAATGATGTTGAGCATTTTTTCACATACCTGTGGGACACTTGAATGTCTTTCTTTGAGAGATGTCTGTTCAGAACCTTTATCCATTTTTAAATCAGATTATTTGATTTTTTTCCTATCAAGTTGTTGAAACTCCTTATATGTTCTAGTTATTAATCCCTGTCAGATGAATAGTTTGCAAATATTTTCTCCCATTCTGTGACTTGTCTCTTCACTTTGTTGATAGTTTCCTTTGCTGTGCAAAAATTTTTTAGCTTGATATGATCCCATTTGTCCAAATTTGCTTTGGTTGCCTGTGCCAATGTCCTTAAGTGTTTCCCCAATATTTTCTTTTAGCAGTTTCATAGTTTCAAGCCATAGATTTAAGTTTTTAATCCATTTTGATTTGATTTTTGTATATTACAAGAGATAAGAGTCTAGTTTCATTCTTCTGCACATGGATATCTAGTTTTCCCCGCACTATTTATTGAAGAGACTATCCTTTCCCCACTGTATGTTCTTGGCTCCTTTGTCAAAGATAAGTTTACTATAAATGTATAGATTTTTTTCTGGGTTCTCTATTCTGTTACATTGGTCTATGTGTCTGTTTTTATGACAGTACCATGCTTTTTTGTTTACTACAACTGTGTAGTATAATTTGAAGTCAGGTAATGTGATTCCCCCAGTTTTGTTCTTTTTGCTCACGAAGGCTTTGGCTATTCTGTGTGTTTTGTGCTTCCATATATATTTAGAGGGTTTTTTTTTCCTATTTCTGTGAAGAATGTCGCTGGTATTTTGATGGGAATTGCATTGAATTTGTAGATTGTTTGGGTAGTATAAATATTTTAACAATATTGATTCTTCCAATCCATGAGCATGGAATATCTTTCCCTTTTTTTGTGTCCTCTTCAACTTCTTTCATCGATGTTTTATAGTAGTTTTCATGATAGATATCTTTCACTTCTTGGTTAAGTTTATTCCTTGGTATTTTATTTTATTTGTAGCTACTGTAAACGGGGTGACTTTCTTGGTTTCTTTTTCAGATTGTTTACTGTTGGCATACAGAAATGCTACTGATTTTTGTTTGTTGATTCTGTGTGCTGCAACTTTACTGAAATTTTTTTTTATCAATTCTAATAGTTTTTTGGTGACGTCCTTAGGTTTCTCTAGATATAAGATCATATCTTCTGCAAACAAGGGTAATTTGATCTCTTCCTTTCCAATTTAGATGCCCTTTATTTCTTTCTCTTGTCTGATTGCTGCAGCTAGAACTTCCAGGACTATTAATATGTCGAATAACAGTGGGGACAGTGGGCACTCTTGCCTTATTCCAGATCTTAGAGGAAAGACTTTCAGTTTTTCCCCTTTCAGTATGATACTAGCTGTGGGTCTGTCATATATGGCTTTTATCATGTTGAGATAAGTTCCTTCTATACCAGTTTCTTGAGAGTTTTTAATTATGAAGGGATGTTGAATTTTATCAAACGCTTTTTCAGTATCAATTGAAATATTCATACTGTTGTGTCCTTCATTCTGTTGATATAATGTATCGCATTGATTGTTTCACCTATATTGAGCTATCCTTGCATCTCTGGAATGACTCCCACTTGATCATTATGAATAATATTTTTAATGTGTTGTTGAATTCCATTTGCTAATATTTTGTTGAGGATTTTGCACCTATGGTCATCAAAGATGTTGGTCTACAGTTTTCTTTTTTATTGTGTCCTTCTCTGGTTTGGTATCAACAGTGAAGCCATCGGGTCCTGGGCTTTTCTTTGATGGGAGACTTTTTATTACTGCTTCTATTTCATTACTTGTTATTGGTTTATTCTGGTTTGGGGTTTCTTCTTGGTTCAATCTTGGTAGGTTGTAGGTGTCTAGGAATTTATCCATTTCTTCTAGGTTTTCTGATTTATTGGCATGTAGCTACTCATAGTAATCTCTGATGATCCTTTGGAGTTATGCAGTTGTAATGTCTCCTTTTCCATCTCTGATTTTATTTGGGGCTTCTCTCTTCTCTTTTTAGTCTTGTTGAAGTGTGTTTATTTTGTTTATCTTTTCAAAAAATCAACTTTTTGTTTCATTGATCTTTTGTATTGTTTTTTTGGTTTCACTTTCATTTATTTCTGCTCTGATCTTTATTATTTCTTTTCTTCTACTAATTTTGTGTTAGGGTGTTTCTTTGAAGCTTTTCTACTTTTTGGATGTAGGCACTTATTGCTATAAACTTTCCTCTTATTGCTGCTTTTACTGTATCCCACAGTTTTTGATATGTTATGTTTTCATTTTCATTTGTTTTGAGAAATTTTTCATTTCCTTCTTAATCTCTTCATTGACCCACTGGTCATTCAGGAGCTTTAGCTCTGATAATATTTGTTTTATATATATGGTGCTCCAGTATTGGGTACATATATATTTAGAATTGTTATATTCTCTTGAATTGACCCCTTTATCATTATATAATGACTTTGCCTCTTTTATAGTTTTTGTCTTGAAAATACATTTTATCTGATAGAAGTATAGCTACTCCTACTCTTTTTTGGTTTCCATTTGCATGGAATATCTTTTTACATCCCTTTATTTTCAGTCTATGTGTGTCTTTATAGGTGAAGTGTGTTTCTTGCAGACAACATATAGTTTTTAAAATCCATTCAGCCACTCTATGTGTCTTGATTGGAACATTTAGTCCATTCACAATCAATATTCTTATTGATAGGCAATGACTTACTACTGCCATATTATTTGATTTCTGGTTGTTTCGTGGACCTCTCTTTCTTTCTTGCTTCTCTTCTGTCTTCCTTTGTAAAAAGTGATTTTCTCTGGTAGTATGTTTTAATTTCTTGCTTTTTATTTTTTGTGTATCTGTTGTAAGTTTTTTGATTTGAGGTTACCATGAGGCTTGCAAAAAACATTTTGTAACCAATTATTTTAAACATATGATAACTCTTACAAAAGACAAACAAATAAACAAGCAAAGAGAAATCTAACAGAAATTCTACGCTTTAACTTCATCCCTCCCCAGCTTTTTTAACTTTTTGTTGTTTCCCTCCATATTGTTTTATTCTACCTATCTCTCAAAAAGTTGTTGTCTTTGATAGGTTTGCCTTTTACATCTTCATACAGAAGATATAAGTGGTTTATATACTACAATTACAGCAATAGAGTATTCTGTATTTATGTCCTTGCTGTTAGCTTACTGTTAGTTCAGATTTCGCATTTGTTAACATTCCTTTCTTTCAGATCGAAGAATTCCTTTTAGAATATCTTGTAGGACAGGGCTGGTGTTGATGAAATCCCTTAGATTTTGTTTGTCTGAGAAAGTCTTTATTTCTCCCTCATGTTTGAATTGAAAGATATTTTTGCAGGATATAGTATTCCATGGTTAAGGTGTTTTTTTCAGCATTTTGAATATGTCATGCCACTCTCTCCTGGCCCATAACATTTCCCCTGAGAAGTCTTCTGCCAGAGCTATTGGAGCTCCTTTATACATTGTTTTCTTCTCCTTCTCCTTCTCCTTCTCCTTCTCCTTCCTCTTCCTCTTCCTCTTCTTCTTCATCCTCCTCCTCCTCCTCCTCCTCCTCCTCTTCTTCTTCTTCTTCTTTCTCCTCCTTCTCCTTCTTCTTCTCCTTCTCCTTCTCCTTCTTCTCCTTCTTTTTTCTTGCTTCCATTAAGGCCTTTTCCTTATCCATGACTTTTGGGAACTTGATTATTAAATGCCTTGAGGTAGTCTTGTTTGAGTTAAATCTGCTTGGTGTTCTCTGATCTTCTTATACCTAAATATTGCTATTTTCTCTGGATTTGGAAAGTCCTTTGTTGTTATTTCTTTAAGTAAACTTTTTACCCCAATCTCTCTTTCTTCTTCCTCTTGAAAGCTAATAACCGAGATTTGCTCTTTTGAAGCTATTTTTTTTAGATCTTGTAGGTGTGCTTCATTCTTATTTATTCTATTTTTCTTTTTTCGCTTCTGATTGTATTTTCAAGTGGCCTGTCTTTAAGCTGACTAATTTTTTCTTCTGCTTGGTTAATTCTGCTGTTTAGAGACTCCAATGAATTTCTCAGTTTGTCAGTAGAAATTTTAAGCTCCAGACTTTCTGCTTGATTTTTTTTTCAATTTTAATCTCGTTGTTAAATTTTTCTAATAGGCTTCTGAATTCTTTCTCTATGTTGTTGAAGTTCTCCAGGACAGCTATTTTGAATTCTTTGTCTGAAAGTTTACCTATCTCCATCTCTCTGAGATTGGTCACTGATACCTTATTTAGTTCATTTGGTGAGAGAATGTCTTCCTGGATGTTCTTGATGCTTGTGGATATTCATCAATGCTTAGGCATTGAAGAGTTAAGCATTTATTTTAATCTTCATAGTCTGGGCTTATTTGAACTCATCCTTCCTGAGAAGGCTTTCCAGATACTCAATGGGAATGGAGTGTTGTGGTGTAAGTCTTTGGTTACTACAGCCGTATTAGCACTGGGGGTGCCCCAAGCCCAGTAATGCTTTGACTCTTGCAGACTCTGGCTGGTACCACCTTGATGAGCTTGAAGAGAATTCCTTGGATTACCAGATAAAGTCTCTCACTCTCTTCTCTCACTCTCTGTGCTGGGCTATTGGAGTTGTGGGAGGAGTGATATGGGTACTCCCTCATGGCCACCAGTGCCAGGTCACACCTGAAGCCCTCTTAGTCTCACCCAAAACCAATGGTGACTGTTGCTTAGCTACCTCTGATGTTTGTTCAAAACTCAAGGACTCTTTAGTCAGCAGATAGTGTGAATCCTGCCAGGACTGGGTCCTTGCCTTCAAGGCAGCTTGTTTCCTTCTGGCCCAAGGTGTGTCCAGAAATGCCATCCAGGAACTAAGGCCTGGACTCAGGGGCCTCAGGAGTCTGCTTGGTACTTTATTTTACCGTGGCTGAGCTGGTACCCAAGTTGCAAAACAAAGTCCTCTGAGTACTTCCCTTTCCTTTCCTCAAGTGGAAGAAAATTCTCCCTGAGCCACATTGCCTATAGTTGGGGAAAGGATGGCACAGATACTGGCTTGGCTGCATCTGCTGATGTCTCACTGAGTCATGCACACTCCAAGCCCACTGACTCTGAGCCAGCACAGCCACAGGAATTGCCCAAGGACTGCAGCCCTTGTGGCCTGACTGTTTTACAAATTTAGTCCATGTCCCAGGCTGCTTTTGTCTGCTGGTGGTGGGACTAACTGGAACAGAGGCTTCAGGGCAGAGGATTTCCTTCTGGCAGGGCCAGTCAAAATGTTCCCTCCATGGGCACTATCAGAATTCTGCCCTGTGCTTTGTTCCCATATGCCAGGTGGCCTCGGGTTTCAATGCAAAGTTTTACAATTACTTCACTCTGCCTCCTCTGGGCATACAGATTCTTTCTTCACTCAGTGTGCTGGCCAGGTGCTGGCAGGGCATTGCTGAGTTATGGGGCAGTGGTGGCACAGGCAATGCAAGATTGCCTTTTCTGCCGTCATCAGAGCCTCTTTCCTTGATACAATGTTAAAACCAGGTAGTATGATCGCTCACCTGATGTTTGGTTCTTCTGAAGGTGCTTGCTTGCATGGATGGTTGTTGAATTAGTTGTTCCTGAGGAGGGATGATGGCTAGAGGTTTCTATTTGTCCATCTTGCTTCACCATCCCTTCCTCCCATCCTTCCACCCTCCCCACCCCCACCAAAAAATTCTGGATTATCTCTTTTTATGGTTGTTTAATAGTTGCAGCTGTCTTTCCTCACTGGTGTTCATGCCAATGTTTAGGAGTCTCTGGAGAATAGCTTAGCAACTGAAGCTTACAAAACAGGAATAAGATCCCCTTAACAGGAACAACTAGAACTTAATAGGGAACTTTCAAGATGAAATACAAAGAGTACAACAAACCCATTTTAACTTTTGGTTCAAAGTTTTCATCATCTCCATTTCTCCATGGGACATAGTCTTCCCAATTCACCATTTTCTTTTCTTTCTTTCTTTCTTTCTTTCTTTCTTTCTTTCTTTCTTTCTTTCTTTCTTTCTTTCTTTCTTTCCTTCTTTTGTTCTTTCTTTATTTCCTTCCTTCCTTCCTTCCTTCCTTCCTTCCTTCCTTCTTTCTTTCCTTCCTTCCTTCTTTCTTTCTTTCCTTCTTTCTTTCTTTCTTCCTTTCTTCCTTTCTTTCTTTTTTTGAGACAGAGTCTTGCTCTATTGCCCAAACTAGAGTTGGGTGCCATGACAATCGCCTAGCTCACAGCAACCTCAAACACTTGTGCTCAAGCAATCCTCCTGCCTCAGCCTCCCAAGTAGCTGGGATTACAGGCGCGCATCACCACACCTGGCTAATTTTTTGTTTGTTTCTATATTTTTAGTTGCCTGGCTACTTTTATCTATTTTTAGTAGAGATGAGGTCTCTCTCTTGCTCAGGCTAATCTTGAACTCCTGAGCTCAAGCAATCCTCCCACCTCGGCTTCCCAGAGTGCCAGGATTACAGGCATGAGCCACCGCACCCAGCCTCAATTCACCATTTTCTTTCCCTGAACTCACAGATCTGATCTTCCCTGAAACCACCAAATGATATCCTGAATCTGCCAAGGATAAAAATCTATAGTCCAGTCCGTGGTACATATATAAAGCTCCATGACCACACAAAGACCAATTTATTCATCTTTCCCTCTCATTATCTTCCTTCTGCTGCCTCAATGGCCAATTTGAACCAATTTAGGAAAAGAAAATTCTGCTGGATCAGGTCATGGTCTAGGGGTCAAGTTTAATCCTCTGCCTGGATTGTTTGAACAGATAAAATAACCATCTATAATGTGAATAGTCCCTATAAAGAAACCAGCCCTAATGTACAGTGTGCTTTAGACCAGCCACCACTGTTAGATGCTCCTTCTGGCTTTGGGCTCAATATGGGAGCTGCCAGTGAAGGATAGCTCCCACTGTAGGGCACAGCAAGTGCCACCTGCTCCTATCTGGTTACAGCTAGTAGACAGTAGTAGTGTCATTTTCAATTCAACCATCAGTGATGCTGAAATTGCTGCAAACAAATGTCTGACACACAGTAGGAAATGTTCCTGGTTTCATATGGTGGGCAGAAGCTGGGCATGATGACAGGGGAGTGGCAAACCATTGTGGGATGATGACATACAGAAGACAAAGTGCTGGCCTTCAATGGAGAGTACATCTTCACCATCCTGAAGCTCAATGGGCAGCAAGCTCAATGATGGTATGCTCCCCTAGGAACTAAGCAGGCCACAGGCTTCCAGACTTCCTATGGCTACATATCCACATATAAAACTCTAGAGGAAAATCTAGCTGAATCTTTTCTCTGGGCTGGGGGTGAAAGGGGACAGGAAGACAGATGACAGATACCAGCCAGACAGTTACCTAAAATGTCTCCTCTGCTAATCCATCTGAGGGCTAAAACCAGAGTATTTTCATTTTAATGGTATTCATGTTATCAGCATCTAAAAACTGAAATACCTGCAGTTGAAAAATTAAGGCACTTTCTATAGCATTCCAGTAGAAGCTAGAGGTACTTTGCATTTAAGAATAACTAAGTACAAATAAAATTCAGTCTTTAAAACAACCATTCCAGAAGTAAGAAATGCCATAATTAATGCCACTTGGTCACCAATGATTAAGGCAAACTTCCTGCTGATCTCTTCCCAAGGGCATAACTATAGATAGATAACTGTTCCTCGCAAAGAGCTACTGTAGACATATATCCTAGAGTCCATATATCTTACCAATTAATGTAAGCAAAGAATATTATCCACTTTATTCTCCTCCTTCACTTGGCACGCACAATCTTCTTTCTCTGAAAAATTCCTGAATAGAAACATCTATTCTATGACCTTCCAAAATTCAGATGCACTGTTATGTTCTAGTCTCACAGTGACTGTCCCCAGATTTGGGGTGTCCTATTTCTTGTTTTGTTGAGACTGTCTACCTTCCTTCAAAGCTGATTAATCTCAGGTGCCTGGAGTGAAGGCCGTAAGGCCACGTAATATTAAGGCACCAAGAAAACTTCAATAAGTGTTTTAATGTATTTGCAGTGGCCAAAATTAGAACACCTTCCCTCTCCTTTGACTTGACAGCCTATTTTTCTGCGACAATTTACAGTTCTTCCCCTGCTCACAACTTGAGTTAATTTCTATTCTGAAAGAAGTCAGAAGCACGGGAGCTAAAGTAGAGCTGTGGATTGAGATAGACCGGGGGAGGTAACAGTGCAACGGTGAAGCAACATAAAAAGCGCCTTCATGGTTGCTTCCAGTGACTGAGGCGTGGCTGGATGGCGAGTGTTCAAACAATGGCAGCTGAAGACCCGGAAAGATGTGGAGACCTGTTCCACGGTGGTGACAGTGGGGAAAGGCCCAGGAGTGGACCTTCGAGATGTAGGCTAAAAGAACCAGAGGCTGTGAATATTAGTAAGTTTCTCCTTCCTTCCACAGGTAGTTAATGTGCTATAACCTTTCCAGTGCTCTGAACATAATACACTTTCTTTGAAATATGCAGTGAATGTACATGCATATACAATAGAATGTTTTTAGATTATAGCATTTAAAATTACAATTTTGAAAATTTTTGTCGTTAAAGTGTAGACACAAGTTTTATTTTTGCCTTGTATATAATTCGTGTGTGTGTGTGTGTGTGTGTGTGTCTGTGGTCCCTTACACTGTGCTACAACCATCACATGTAAACATCCACTATGAAGATGGAGAGTGAAAAATCATTGCTAACCTTTACATTGAGAATGTGACAATCAAAGGCACATTTATCATGAAGCTAACGAAGCTTAAGCTCCAGATCCCCTCACTTGCCCAGGCCCCTTCCAAGACTTTGGGAGTAGCCCTAGCAATATGTTCACATTGTTATATACTTTGGGAAATTTTGAAAAAATAAGAAATTTTAATTTCAATCAGTTAACATTCTGATCTCTTTCCACTGTGACCTCCTTTCTGTCACACTTCTTGTGTCAGCTAGCCTTGGATGTATTTTTGAGATCCAATTAAGGAGAAGTTAATCTAGGGATACATTTAATTTAGATTTAATGAGATATATTTATCTGCTTTGCTAGCCATCTCAGTATAAAGAGTGGGTTTCTGGACTATGCTTACCACTGCTGTGCTAACTCACCCAGTATCATGAAGCAAAGGCACAAGACCAGAAGTTATACCATAACACAAATGTGTCCTACAGAACCTGGTACCAAAAGTATATGTGCAATGGAGAAGAAACACAGTTTGAAATGTATGGAGCCAAAAGACGGTCTGTGGAAAATTTCTCCAATCATCAGGTACATAAAATTGCGAGTGGAGAATTTGTTTCTCTTTGATGTCTCATCAAAAGGGACACTCTCTCCTGTCAGCAATATACTTGATGAGATGTAGTAAGAAGCATTTGGGCTTCAAAGGCAGATGTGATGGGGTTTGAATCTCACCTCTCATATCTATAAGCCTCACTTTACTCCTCTGTAAGAGAAGAAGAATATCTTTCAGAGTTATAATAAGAATAGCTGACATTGAGTACTTTATTGTGTGTCAAGCATTGGGCTTTACAACAACCCTGCAAGGTGGATACTATTATTGTTATTTCCATTTTATAGATGAGGTTAAGGAATTTACCCAAGGAAACATAGTGAGTGATGAAGCTGGCATAATGAACCCCAGTAGTTTGACTCTGGAGGCAGCCCCCACAGCTGCTAGACTCTTCTATAAGCAAACAAGAGAGATACAGAATATTTGTAGCACCGAGCCAGGTAGAGTCATCATCTAAGAGACGGTAAGGACTGTTAGACAACCCACCATGGTCTCTCCACCTTGTGGTTGCCATAGCCAATTCTAGTAACCAGCTCAACTCCAGAGCTTGCAAAATGACCCCTGTTTTTTCCTCCTATGTGGTTCCTTCTCTAAAAATAGCATCTAAAAATAAGTGCTTTTAAACTTTAATTATCATTGTTATTAGCTAATCTATATTATTTTTAGAATTAGATAATAAATTACAAACAAGTACAAAAAATGTCAAACCTTCTTAATAAAGTTATTATAATTGTTGATGTAATCACTACTACTCTCTAAATGTTCTAAAGTTTCATTTGTTATAAATTATTTGCATGCATGTGTCATCAAAAATATTAATTTTTTTCTAGACTTGTAGTGGTCTTTTATAACAATTGACATTTCCTGAGTCACTATGTAACATTTACTCTTATGAAACATCCCTTTCTTCAACCATAGTATATTATTTGAATCTTGTAACTTCTGGGGATGATATTACATATCAAGCAGGTATGTTTTTCTGTTTCTGTTCATTCATTCATTCAATCAATAGTTACTATTTATTATGTGCCAAATATTGCCCTAAGTTTTTAAAACTTGTCTACATATGTAATTGTTAAATACTTGTATTCAAGGCTTTTAAGTCTGCATTTAAATTTTTCATTTTTTCAAACAATTTCCAAGTATTCATATTTATAATTTTTGGTGGTTACATAATATTTCATTTAAGAATATCTGCCATACTGTACCATTCATTAAACCATTCTTGGGCATTTAAATAATGGTTTGGCATTGGAAATAATACTGTCATGAACACTTTTTAACCTAAAAGTCTTCTTTTCTTTTGGATTATTTCCATATATTGAATTCCTGCAACAGGTCACAGGGAGTGAACAATTTTTTTGACAGATACTGCATTCAAAGGACTATAAAAATTCAAACTTACACTTGAAATGTAAGACTATACCAACCTTAACAAAACTTTGCAACACTTAAATATTGTCGCTTTAAAAAAAGGTTTATTAGCAGGTATAAAACAGTGTCTTCTTTTTCTTTAACTTTGCATTTCTTTAATAATTTGTGACGTTAAACATTTTTCCTACTTTTAAAAACATGTTTATAATAATAATTCTTAAATTATCTATAATAGGGATGTGTAAAGAGCACCAGCACCAACACCAAACATCGACCAAGCCCACAGTGAGTGCTGGGCACTGGATCAGCTATACACGATGAATATTCATATGAAGATTGGGAAGGAGACCATAGTGGGAAGAGTGTGGGTTGAAAAAGCTATCTGACTTTGGGATTATAGCCTGTTCTTCTATTTATTAGCTGGACAATCTTGGAACCTTCAGTTCTTTGTCTATACAAGTATAATAATATGAAACTTCTAAGGTTATTGTGAGGATTAAATAATTCCAAAGTAGAGATCATATTCCTAGCACATAGAAAAGTGTTTGGCATGTAGTAGGTGCCCAATAAAAATGTTACCTTAATCAAGTCTTGATAATATGGGAAATGCTCAATAAATTATAGATCTTAAGATATTTTCCCTGACCCCATGGAATAACCTGGATGAGACAAAAAGACATAATGATAAAACCATAATAAGTTCTTTACATAGATATTTACACCTAGACATCTTTCAAAATAGAAGTAGTATATACTACGACAGTGTAAAGGACTCTTGTAAAAAGAGGTGGGACAAAAATAATCAGTACGACTTAGTTCATCTGAAAGGGCAGGAGTGTCCAGAACAGGCACAGCCACAGGGGCAGAAAGTGGAACAGTGATTGTCAGGGGAAGGGGGAGGAAGGAATTAAAAGTAACTGCTAATGTGTGTGGGTTTTTTTTTTCAGGGTGATGAAAATATTCTAAAATTAGATAGTGGTGATGGTGGTACAACTTTCTAAAAACGACTAAATTGTGTATCTTAAAAGTGTGAATCTTATGGTATGTGAATACAGGAAAAACATTATTTTCTGTGGCTCACAATTTAGAATCCATACCAATTAAGCCAATTCTGAGGCAAGATTAAGGAATTAATTCGAAGGCTCTGATATTCCATTTTGCATATAGTTGAGCCCCAAACTTAGAAATTAGGGGACTAGTTGAAAAAACTTTGGTGTTAGTTGACCCTATTATCAAGATGAGACGTGAGAATCTCCAAATGAGTTATTCTTTCCTACTACTAAAATTAACTATTAATTAATTTCCTTGAACTTAAAGAGTATAAAGATTACTGTTTTCAATTATCTGTGTCTATTTAATGCTTAACAGTGTCTTGGGAGCTGTTAAGAATATATTCACTAACCAGAGAGCAACAGCTCACAATTCCCCAATACCACTCACATGAAGTCTGATAATTCCTGGGTTAAAGACAGTAAAGATGCCTTTTGGAATCTTTTAATTATCCAATCAAAAGGCAAAATAAAGCAATTGAAAGCTGGAACACTGCCAGTTTAACTGCGCTTATTTCTACTTTATAATTACTTTTGATTGTTATTTCTGATGCTGCCCTTTCAAATATCTTAGGTCATCTCTCTCCTCTCCTTCAAAATTTCTGAACTAATAATATATTATTGCAGAATTTAGTTATTTCAGTATAAAATGCACAGATGGTGGGTATCAAATACCCAAAACAACATATTCTAACTTTGTGTTTAATTTGTAATAACTTCTATCAAATATAAAACTCAAAAGAGCGATTTTAATTATATTTTTTCCAAATTTGTAATACATTATGTGAGCAATCACACCCAAAACATGATTGTGTGACTATACACACTGTAATGTATATTGTATACTGTGTCAAATGTCAGATTACAATGTGTTAAGCATCAACGTATCCTAAAATTACTTGGTTATAAAAGAAAAATGTCACTTGGCCCCTTCCTGTGTGGTTTCTTTTGCCACACACTCTCCAGCTGTTACCTGCTTGATCATACTCAGAATACCTAGGTAGGTGCTCTCAAAGTTATCAGTCAAACATGGAGGACTATCAGTCTGTCCTGGTTTTCTGCTTGAGCCAACAGAAGGCAAAAATTAGTGTTCTGCTATTTTGTCCTATTTAAAAATTTAAGAAAAGATATTTTAAATATGTGGGAAGCAAACAAAAGCCTTTTGCTAAAACAATTGATGAAGCCTACGCAACAATTAATGACTTAAAATGTCAAATAGGCACCCTGGATTTATTCCCCTTAACCAACTCAAAGAGCAGTTTGATTTTAAAGTGCGTGTATCAGAGGAAAATAAACACAATAAGTACATTTTCATTCAACTGAATCCCAGGGTTGTTAGAGGGTCCAAATCAGTGGAGAAAAAAATCCACATGACCTCCTTTTCATTTTATTATGGGCATAGGAGATTCCAATGGGTGTTTCTTTTACTGGAAGTTTCTTTCAACTCTTGCTACCTTGCAAAAGAAAGTTTACCCTTTGGGGTGCCAAAATTTGGGAAACAAGATTAGTCTGCTCAAATCAAGACTCCCTGTTTTATTCTCATTTTTGTACCTTTGAACATTTCCAAGCTCTATTCTTCTCTGCCCACACATGGTAGAAATGGTACAGCCTTAAGAAAGTCAGACTATTCTGGAAGCCAGGTGAGTGATGTTAGGCATTGGTTTCTGGAGTGGATGGATGAGGTTCTTGGAGGAAAGTTGCCCCAAGACTCAACTCTTCCAGGACAGACATTTTTCCTAGGAAAATTTGGCATTGAAATAAATAGAGACTGTCTGTCTTCCCCTCCTATTCTTCCTTTTACATCTTTCTTTCCACATCTCAAAATCAGTGCTTGGGGCAAGGATCAGAGGAAGGGAAACTCTTCAGATTAAGAAAATCTTTCCAGTTCTCCTTTCTTTGTAGCTTAGATTAAGCCACATAATTTAAGAGGAAAAAACAAAGAGTGAAAAACAAAAAAACTGGCCTATGGAATCAAAGAGCCGAGGATTTAAAGCCTGGCTCAGTTCATTCACCTCTGAGTAAATTTTAATCACTCTGGGCCTCAGTTTTCTGATTTATTAAATGGGCATAAAATATTTGTCCTTGCCAGTTTGTTACGAAGAAACTATTTAACATGTGATAAATGCTTGTGTGCTGGGAAGCAGTTGAGGGGTGGAAGGAGAGATGGCATAACGAATGCTTTTAGTCTCTCCACAATTAAAAGTGCCAAATGGGTGGATGTACTGGGTGACCCCAGAAGCAATTTCAGTCCATTAGGCACAATTTTTAATATGATTTATGAAATTCCAATTAAAAATGTCATCTGATACCA
>CAUYRT010049287.1:0-35048 GCA_963574885.1 Lepilemur ruficaudatus
AGTTTATCTGTATGATTGTGTTTGTGTTAACAGACAGAAAGAACAGAGTCCACCTATTTCAAAGTCCTAATCAATATAAAAATCTGCCTATAGCAGTTTTGTTAATAGAACTACTTCTGCTACCTTTGTTCTTTTAAGTAGTAGAAGTATTTATTTAGGGTTCTTGGAACTGTATTGCAAATTATTAACTGGAGCTGAAGGGTTTTTATGGCTAGAAAGGTTTTTTAAAATGCAGCCTTTCCTAAATGAAAGCAGAGTGGCAAGATGACTCCCAGAACTCTTGCCAGGGCCACGATGAAGTGGCGAGTGAAGCATCTTACTGATCATGTGACTAAAGCCATAACTGAAGATTTAAGAAAAGAGGAAGCTAAACTGTTAGATTAATTATACTTTCTATACTTGCTGGGGGGTGGATGTTTAATCCCTACTTACCTAAATATGCATGGGCTAGGATTCTATTTTAGCTGGTTATAATGTACATGTTTGGAAATAATTCCCTAACCTATGACGCCCCTCTCCCCATTATTAACTGTTTATCACAAAAACACCGAAACCCTGGCAGATCATTTCTCTCTCTGTCAGTGGTTGACTTGATGGATCTAAGCTGTAATAATCAAGAATTTGAAATCAGGGCGAGAAGAGCCTGACTCAATTTCCCTGAGAAGCTAGTCCTAAAATATGTAGGCTCAAAGACTCTGTTCAGCATTACAGTCTGCCTTTCATGTGGATCAGAAAAGCAAAGAGCTAATATGCAGAGAGAAAGACAGAAAAATGAAGCAGATACATGAAAATTAATAGGCCAGGCAAAAAGTTTAAGGGTCTGAGTATGAAATAATCCCAGTGTTCCATGCTGCAGTTCTTGTACCTCTGAAGCCCTACCGTACTTCTGATCTTTAATTCCACGAGATATTCCTTTACACTTAAGGTAGCTGATTTTGCTTTGTGTTGCTGGAAACCCAGAGAATCCTAACAGTAGATTAGTTCAAGATGAAACCTAAGTATTAGTTAACTTTCTGAATGATTTATGAGAGATACCAAAGAAATAAAAAGATAAAATTCTGCTTTTGATTAACTTAAAATCTTATTGGGAGAACAAGACCTTCACTTGTAACAAAACTCTGTAAAACAATGCAGCATATTCCATAATGAGTGTTTTGAAATTATGTGCAGTAGAAAAGAGAAAAATCTGTGTGGGCTCTAGCAGTGAGGGAAGAGTTTGGAGGAATAATATTTTGTGTTAAACATTGAATGATGAGTAGGATTTAGTTAAATAAAAAGTAAAATGTGTTCCAGATTAAGAGACAAAGTAGCCAAGAATGAAGTCAAATTTGCAAGAATCCAACTAATGAACAATTTTGAGATAAAAGATGAGACTGGGTTGGGAGGGTTGAGTCAGATGATGGAGAGGCCTGAATTCCAGAATGAGGTGTTATTTGCACTTTCTGCAACCAGGTAAAAAGAGGAGTTGTACATACTTAAGCAACAATGTAAAGTGACCAAATCGTTATTTAAAAAGTTAAATCTAGTTGTGGTATGCTGTATAGTTTAGAGGCAAGTGGACTAATTTTTCTCTTACAGTGATTAGAGTGAGGTAGATGGAGAAACATAGTAACTTAGATCAGTGCTTCTCAAAATTTACTGCATGCATGAGTCACCTGGGAATTTTCTCCAAATGTAAATTCTTATTCAGTAGTTTTGGGCTGAGGCCAGCAATTCTGAATTTCTAACAATCTCCCAGGTAATAACTATGCTGCCAGTCTGTGGCCTACAATTTGAAGAGCCAAGATTTGAAAATGATGATCTAATCTGGCATGATGAAAAACAAGAGTCAAAGATGGCCCTAAGGTTTCTAGTGTGTTAGAGTGAACATGAGAGAGAAAAATGGGGAACTGAATCAAAAAAACATTTATTCAGTGACTACTGTTCCTTATTGTCTTTTATCCTGAGACTCGGCCTTATCAAATAAATCATTCATTCACATAGTCAACACTTATTTACTCACTCACTAAGTGCCAGACATTGTTCTAAGTATTGTGGATTCAGTATGAATAAAACCATTATTTAAAAAACTCTGCTCATAATTGAAGGGGAAGGACAGACAGTAAACAAAATAAGTAAAATGTATAATATTAAACTTGGAAAAACTAAGTAAATAGACCAAAGTCACATAGCTACAATTTTGGCTGAGTTTCGGTCATATAAGCCACATTGAACATCTGCATAACACAAATATAACACATTTACAAGGCAAAATATATGTTGAAGGTAAAACTATTTTTAAATTCTCAAAAGTATTTTACTGAGTTAATAAGAATATTTCTAAAAGTCCTGGATACCTCAGATGTGTCACAACTGGACATATTTTTAATGAGTATGTGTGTAAGAATGTGTAATGGAATATTTTGTAGCTTTTATGGTCATTCATCTCAGAATAAACATCTGTCTTACTAGTCAGGAGATGTACAGTCTGACTGGGAGCTTATTTGTTA
The DNA here is from genome assembly GCA_963574885.1 of Lepilemur ruficaudatus. NCBI lineage: Eukaryota > Metazoa > Chordata > Mammalia > Primates > Lepilemuridae > Lepilemur > Lepilemur ruficaudatus. Next base: position 2,490 of record CAUYRT010049287.1, read on the forward strand.
TCTATAAGAGGTCTACCCACACATTCCTCTTTGTTTCTTACCATAGATCACAGAGAAGTTCCTTTCCAAATCCACTGTAAAAATTTATTTCTATGGCAAATTATAGGAAACACTTATGGGATTAATTATTCAAAGAAAACAAAATAATGGATTGAGAAAATTATCATTGTATGCATGTATATATCTATATATCTATATTTGTACTTCTGTCCTCTATGAATCTGTAAAAAAAAGAATATATAAAATGTAAATTGTATTCTATTAAACAATAATTGCTATAAAACAATAGTTTCTCAGCCTCCAAAATTTATATTTAAAAATTGCTAAATGTATCTTTGTTCACTAAGCACTTTAATTAACATCTATAACATGGTGATTATATTATTCAACATTTAAATGCTTAATTTGCAACCTAGAATTGCAGGCATTCCCTGAGAAAGACATATTTTCATTTGTTGCATTTGTATTTTTAATAGAAGACAAAAATAAGAAGATACTTATATGGTAATATGATGCTAAATCCATAAACAAAAATTTTGCTCCCTCTTTTCCATTGCACCTGAGATTTAAAACATGGTAACAATCTATTTTTACATATTGAGCTATTACATTTTTTCATGTTATGAGAGGTTTGAAGTGCTGTACCTGCCATCTACTGGAAGTCTATGGGAGGTACATTTCCCTCCTAGTAATTCAAGTCCTGTAGAGAGTGAGCCTAGAAAACGCTATCAGTGCTTTTGGAAGAAAATATATTATAGGCTTTGAGGTGCTTTACTGCTGTTACAGAAAATTAAAGATAAAATGATCTCATTAATCACTGGTGAAAGTACAAAATGGATTCATTTGCATTTGAGTAGGCAAAATAGAAGGGGTGATTCACCTTTGAAATGTTAAAGTTATTAGAAGGCTATGAGCGAAAAGACCAACAAATGTCCCTCCCAGCATTTGTATTAAAGGGAGTGCTCTAGCCATGGAAATACATGTGTGTAAATCATAACTACTGCAAGTAGCTCTTAGTATCTAGGGCAGCCAGGATTCTGAGATCTTCTCTAGTGATTTCTGTTTAACATTTCTGAGCTTATCTGGGTCGTGCAAATAAGGGTAAGTGTAAATGCGGGAGAAGACAGGATAAGCAGAGACTAGCTGAAATGTTGAAGAACTGCAAAGAATGAAACACTATAGTTAGTTCTTTAATTATATGCTTTGTGACTATGTTTAATTCCTTCATCTATGTTCTGGGTCAGAATAGCTAACTCCAGAACTTCATGTAACCTAGACATGTACATGTCCAGTTTCCTAAACTTTTCCTATTCAAATCATGGCAGTCCATTTTCCTAACTGAAGTAATTTTAATATATTTATCTAATGACTCTTTTTCTCCTGAGTTAAGGAAAAAAATAAATATTGAGACTTACTATTTAATTCAGTCTTTATGAATGTCTTCAAAAATAATGATTTAAAAATACAAAATCTTCCAGCTTTTAATTATTCTGTACTTTTGGTGGTTAGACAAAATTCTTAGAAGTAACACATTCTGGAATTACATGATCATACACAGAGTTTGAGGGTCTCATACAGATAAAGATGTCAATAAGAAGTAAAATAAGTTAACTCAAGGTCATACAATTTAGCAGTAGGGCTTGAACTATAATTCAAGTTGTTTTACTCTAGTCACTACTATTTCCACCACTTTGCATTGCCTCAAATGTAGTTGTAAAACATATATTAGGCTTGAAATTAAAAGAGGAAGCCCTTGAGCTATTGCCATGTAAGAAAAGAGAAGGTAGGTGAGGAAGTGTAAAGATATTTGCTGGAAGGAAGTGTCCCTACCATTCTTTGAAATTCAAACAAGGAGATCACTCCCATGTCAAAATTTCAGACTTAAATTAGCCCTCCCATTACTTAAGCATACCAGAGAAAACACATGAAGACAAAGAATGTCAGGGGATAGAAAGATAGTTACAAAGACCAGTGGCACCCCAGACATTTCTAAGGCTAATTGATGAAAAAGTAGGACTTTTATGTCTGGCAATATGACAGATTACAGAACCTGAAAAGCCTTCACCTTAAAACACCTGTATGTATAGGATAAAAACAATGAGCATCATTTAAAATGCATAGCCAAACTCCTAAATAAATATGTAAAATTCCCAGAGGCTAAAGGCAAGGAAAAAATTGAAAAACAAAAAAGAGTGGTGAACTGATGCTGAAACTTTCACAGATTGAGGAAGGAGATATTAATGAGTTTTGCTATTTAAGGGAATTTAATGAATATGATGGACCAAAAGGCAAGGCCTTGGAATTGCTTCAGTTGGGGAATTGGACTGGCAAAGTGTCACCTCACAGACATACTCACAAAGCCAGGACATAAAAAAGGATATCACCTTAAAGAAAGGGTAGATAGGGAAAAAAATCTGCTGCTGGCAAAGTGAAATGAGAGGAACTTCGTTAACCTGACCTAGGATCTGAATTGCAAAGAAAAGGCTACAACAAAAATTTTCATCCACAGAAAGAGCAAACAGCAGAATTAGACCCTGGGAGCTTCAAATAATAGGATTAAAACATACTTTTGAAACAGATTAAACTGATTAAAACAGAGGAAAAAATCAAGTCTAAGAGATTATTAATAATACAATACTATCAAAATGCACACAATAGAATACTTCATAGCAATTAAAAAAAGGTTAGATCTATATACCTGATAGGTAAAGATCTTCAAAATTTATCATTATTTTAAAAAGGTAGGTACAAAAGCATCATATTATTACTAGTGAAAAATATTGCAGCAGGCAAATTTGAAAAAAGAATAAAAAATAACTCGTAGAAATAAAAAATCTGAAATTAAAAAAATAGATATGGATACAGAGAGAATTAGTAAACAGAACCGTAAGTTTGAAGATTGAAGAAACTTCACAGAAACATAGAGAGACCAGAAAATAGAAGAACATGAAAAAGAGGTTAAGAGACATGCAGGTAAAATGAGAAAGTCCTACATACATCCTAAAGAATTTTCAGGAAAATAGAGAGAGAATGGTGGAGACCCTGTGAAAATAATGGCTGAGAATTTTCTAGAAGTGATAAAACACTCTAGTATGTTTCAAGAAGTTCCATAAATCCCAATTAGCCTGTATAGCAGCAAAAGCATATAAATAACCTTAAAAGCAAGACAAGAAAAGAGACAGACTACCATCAACAATTAGACACATGGCTGATTTCTCAGTAGCAATAATTTAAAAAGGGAAGACAGCTCCTTAATGAGCTGAGAAAAAATTAAATTCTCATAAAACAAGTATTTTGTGCTCATTTAATGTCATTTAAGAATGGAATCAAAATATAGACATTTGCACAAATACAAATGGATTGCATTTACCACCAATTGGCCCTCACTGAAGGAATTTCTAATAAATACTCTTCATGAAGAAGAATCACTCAGTGAAGAATGATTGAGATAAAAGAATAGTGAGAAACAAATGGATAAATAGTAGATAAATCTAAACAAACATTGACTGCATAAAGCAACAACGATAATGATTAATTAGAAAGGAGAAAACATGGAAACTTAAATATTGAACAAAAATAACATTTAAGTAAGTTGGAGTAACGGTGATTGTTATAAGTGCTTCTAAGGCATTTTATTTAGGGAGAGTCTAGTAAAAATATTAATTTCATTTAGACATCATTATGTCAAGCAACACACTAAAAATTTTGAAATAGCTACTTAAAGAATAGAAAGAGAATAGATCACATCCTACAAGTAGAGAAGGGCTGGGGAATAACAAAACCTCAATCAATAAAAAAGGAAGTAGAAAAGGAGCAAGAGAATGATGTGTAGTAAAACATGGTAAATAGAGGGTGAGTAAAACCCTGGGTTTTTCAGGAATGAAAGTTTGGGTCACCCAAACAGATAAAGAACCCCAACCAACTGAGATGCTAGCTCAGGACAAAGGGAACATGGAACAGGTAGTATAAGAAGGAAGTTGTAAATATCATCTATGGTCTTATGGCCAATTGCAGAAAGAGCACTGTGCATCTAAATGTATGTCACTGTTTGCTTGTTTTAATATATGCTATATATCAACCAAAATTTTCCCTCATTCTTTTACCTATTATTTTACATAAGGAATATGGGGAGTATTAATTTAAAATTTATGTTATAGCAGTCGTAGTTTGTCTATTGTGTTGTTTTTTAACTTTCTCTTCAATGTCATTCGTCTTATTTTCCATCAATATTCTGGATTCCATTTTTGACATTTCAACAATTTCCTTTTGGTTTGAGTCCATTGCTTTAGATCTATTATGATGCCTTGGGGATGTTGAACTAGCTTGTTTTTTCATGTTGCCGGAGTTCTTTTGCTGATTTCTTCTCATGAAACCTCTTCTCCCAGCTCAGGGCAGATAGATTTGCAGTGCACCTGTTCTCCCTTGCTAGGAATTCTCCTACTCAGTGAGCAGAGGAGAGGTCCCTAAATGGTGCTTTTGTGATCTACTCTGGAACATTGACTTGGCAGGAGACAGGCAGATGTACTGAGAGCCTATAATGCAGCTGTTGTTGTGTGTGGTCCCATTCCCCTTTGATTGTCACAGTCCAAGCTGTTGCTGGACGATCTCCATGAGGAGTGAGTGGTGGGTTGTTCCCAGGCTGCTGTTGAAAGCTTGTGCAGGGAGCTGGGCAAGTCCCTCTCACAGAGGCTAGCCTTGTGGGATAATGATCTGCTTGGGTCTTCCCTTGACAGTGGCAGTGGCAGCTGGGTGAGGCTATCTAGGCAGTGGTTGTGGGTGTCAAGGCTGCAGGCATTCGCTCTACCTGGGTCTGGGTGTGATGATGGCTTGCAGCTAGCAGGTACCTGGCAGAATGTTAGACTGTGAGGTCGGTTCTCACCAGGAAGCAGGTGGGAGCCTTGGTGGCAGGGCCATGGGGCCTGGCAGCAGCACAGGATCCTCAGAGGCAGAGGCATGGGGCCAGGCTGCTGGGTGGCCAGGGCTCACCCTCTGCCCAGGACCCCCAAGGTAGTTGCTGCAGGGTTTTTCAGGTGGTGTCTGTAATGCCCATTCTGCTTGACTCCCCCATAAAAGGAAGGGGTGCTTGGCTCCCAGTCATGGTTGAGTGTGTCCACTCCACATGAGAGTGTCCACTCCCCCTGATTTCCCTCCAGCCTGGCTGGGGTGATACAGAGGTGACTGCAACAAAGGCAAGCCCTGTGTAGACCAGGCACTCGGGACCTGAGAGCTCGGAATGGTGTCAGCTGCGGCGACCTGGGAACGGAGGTCACTGGGTACTTGCTGTGCCCATTCTCTGGTGCAATGTTACTACACAAACTCCAAGCAGCTATCTGATCAGTCTGAAGGTCTGCAGCCATGGTGGGTGCCCCCCCTCCCATGGCTTGAGCTGCAGTGTCTACAGGGGAAGCATGGAGTCCCAGGGTTCTCTCCTCCCGCCCTTTCCCCTATGTGGATACTTCCCTCAGGTACCTTCCTATCTGGCTGAGTGGATTACCCACCCCATTATCTTCTTCACTCTCCAATGAGTCACAATGGTCTCCCCAAGAAGGTCCTTCCTCTTCTTAAAAGGAGCATATGCAAGCTGCTTCTAGTCTGCCATCTTCCCTCTCAACCCTCTTAAACTTTTTTTCTAATTAAGATTAAAAGAATTAAAGCATAGTCTATCTCAGTTTTGATAAACAGCCAGGCCCGGGATTTAACTGTAACAGTGGCAGAAATTCACAGAGGGCCGAATTCATAGCCTCAGTGAATCTGTGTCCATTTGTCTGCTGTGTTTATACTTTGGCAACAAGAAATGTGGGTCTCTTTAATTGTGGCCAAAGAAGCATGGTTTACTTTAAATTAGTGATTGAGTCCGAACCTGTCATTTTCTCTCTCAAAGGCATTAATGGCATCTAGTGACAGCTACCAAATTCCACAGTCCATATTATTTACCCTGAAACTCTTAAGTATCAGAAACATTACACAACCTACATCCATCTGCAGCCTATCCAAGATCATTAGAGGTGAAAGTCTCAGCACTTGTATTGCTACAGCATATCAGGAATGATCAATACTCTACCCACTACCCGTAATGGAGTCTCTATCACCCTCTGGCTGGTGAATGATTTAACTCCAGAATCCCATTAATAGAGACTACTTTCTAGAATCATTCCCAGTACCAACTGTCTTAAGTCGGATTTCCCAAAAGCAGAGCTAGAAACAGGGATTCTCGTGCAAATGATTTAATGAGGGAGTTCTCTTAAATTAGTGAGGAAAGCAGGATAGGGCAGGGGATAGAACATCTTTTGCAAAAATGTAGAAGTCTAATTTCAGACTGATCCCACGTTCAGCTGTAAAATATAGATGGCGCACTGAGTTGTCCCACCTTGAGGCAAGAGGGTGACTTTTTGTATCCCTGTATCAGCCAACTCCCAGAAGAGAAAACATTTCAGCTATTTCTGGTGAAGGGGCTCCTGGGCTTTTGTTGGTCAGGAGCAATCCGCAGGTAAATAGTGCAGCTGTATGTGAGCTGTTAGCAGCCAACACTTGCAACAGCTGAGGATTAGGTACTCTGGCATGCTAAAAGGGATCTGGGCAGGGCACCAACAGCTCTACTACAGGAAGAATGAGAAACTCTTTGTAGAATAATTAGAAAAGATTTTGGCATAAAGATGACACTTGTCTTGTAAGGAAGAGAAAGAGAGTAATTAGGTTGAGAATGGGGTAGCCAAGGTATTCAGGCAACAAGTTCATTGAGTTCAAATTTGGAGGGGATTTGTATTCAGAATCAAATACACCTGACTTCAGAATTCTCAATTCAGTGCAAGCTCATCTACTAGGTGTTAATTTTTATTTAGTTTCTTTTCTTTTCTTTCTTTTTTTTCCTGTTTGAATTATTTTCTTTAAGCTAATAGCCTGCCAATTCTTCCTGGCAGTAGTATTACTGAATATAGCTAGTTAATGAGGTATACTGGGGTTAGTTTACAACATTTATATCAATTGAGGTATTTACACATCTCACTAGAATAATAATAGACACCTTATAGAAAGGCTGTGTATTTTGGCAGATTAAAAACAACAACAAAACTGTGTAAGCAAGGTAGTCTTGCTATGGGCTCCAAGATTTCTGAAACAATGTTTAAAGGTTTAAGTTTAAAATAAAATAGAAAAATGGTCAGTTAGAAAAAGAGAAATTTGGATAATTTTGAATTTACCCAACTTATTATTTGTAGGATATAAGATATGAGAAAAAATGTAAAATGACACTTGACCTATAGCATTCCATTTTGAAACCTCTATATTGAAGACTCTTATACTTTGAGTAAAAATGTTTTCTTTTCATATTGATGTTCAGATCATCTTTGCTTAGTTGAATCACAACCTACTAAAAAATGTTCAGGGAAGGAAGGACTCAAGGATAAGTATTTGAGGGTGAGTTTGGGTGACCATGCATATTTATATGCATGCATGTGTGCATGTGTGTGCAGTGCATGCACATGTGTGTGCACGTGTGTATGTGTGAGAGAGAGACAGGGAGGGAAGGAGGGAGGGAGACTTTTTGTATCTGAATGTGCTCATTTCAAAACCAAATAGAAATTATTTAAATTTTAAATTGTGCACGCCTGTGTGTCTTTGGTGTAGTGTATAGGTAATCAACAATTGACACCACAATAAGGCCAGCGTTTGAAATTAGAAGAGGAGAAAAGACTTTCTTTAGAATCTCCCAACCAGGATCTAGTGTTGTGCAGTCAGGAGTTATGGGTTATTAAATGAAATCAAAAGCACATCAGGCCTAGCAGCATCTTAACAACCATTAGTGTTTCATTTAAAGGGAGTGTCTTGTTTCTGAAATATTCATAGCTGGAATCCACCACTACTGCTGAGATTTACATCTCCTCTCTCCCCATTATGCTTGCTGAATCTCTTTACTTGCTATTGTAGGAAAAATATTCAAAGATTTATAGGCAGCAAAGAGAAGGCAGCAAATTATGACATCCATTATTGGCATCTGCTCTTGTCTGTATCCCCAGGAAATGCAAATACAAACGACTTCCAATTTTCTACTACAACTGAGTTGCAAAGGGAACTGTTATATGCAGATGAGGCAACTTCTATTTGGACAGAGATAAAATGGAAGAAATTTCAGTCTACTACACTTGGCATACCATTTGCATAACTCTGAGAAAGCTGTCACAAAGGGATAATAAAAAATCATAAGGCTCTTAAAGAACCACGTACAATGCCTGTAGCTAGACTGCTTATTACAGAAAAAGACACAGCTTTAAGTTGTATGGGCTGGTAGAAGATCTAAAAACAAAAGGGTGACTAAATATAGGTGCTTCTGTGTTCACTGGTAAAAGTGATCCCTTTTCTCATGTTTGGCAAAAGGAGTACACTAGGCTTGACAATAACTTATAACCCAGGATGCAGTAAAGATAGACCCCACATCGCCAATTTTTAAAATTTCTTTTGGCATAGGTCATTGCTTCTCCTGGAGGAATGACTAAGATGATGTATCCCATGATAGTGTAGGCTCTCTGAGGGCAAGGACCTCTCGTATCCACTGATGTCCAGTATCTTCAATATTTAAAATAGAGTTTTGAACATAAGATAATCTCAAAATAAAATGTTTAATTATAGAAATCAAAGGAATCATAGTGGTATAGAAGTGGAACTTAGGAGATGCGCAGTCTAATCTAGCTTCTGTTGTTTATCTCTTTGAGCCTTGGCTCCCACATCTGAAAAAAGGAGATAATAATACCTATCTCGTTTTGTTTGAGAATAATTAAATGAAGTATCATGACTAGTGTCTAGTATAACATCTGACATAGATTTATCACTCAAGACATGGGTCCCTTTTTCCCTAGCTTCCTACAACTCTCCCAGATGTCTCAGTTTGAATATTTTAAAGGTCAGTAGTTTCTGACAATCTTAGACCCTGGGCACATGGCTCACGTCACCTGGCTATTTGCCTTCTACCTGCTCTTATCTTTAAGACTCTACCAGCCAGAAAACTACTTCCCATATTAAAACCTTTAGCCTTTGATTCTCAATTTCCCTCTTACCCAAGTGATGATATCACGCTAGGCAACATCAATGTCCAGGTGAACAACACACTCATCTGTTTTAATCACCTCCTGTTCACCTTGTCAGTGGGGTGGGAGGACTCCTACTTTAGGGTTATGAGGATAGCTAAACACATGACAGCCAACACTGAAAAGATGAGAGAGATGGCAGTTTGTTAATCACATATACTCTTAGGTCAGGGGAAAAGGACACCAAACACTATGTAGGGCCACATGAAGTTGCACTTGGGAAGACAGTAAACCACCAAGGCCATTAGGAAGCAGGCTTTTTAATATAAAGAGGGTAAGGTGTCCCCTGGTTCTCATGGGAGGATGTGATTGGCTGACAGGGAACTGAAACCCACGACTCAGTAATAAATAGGAACTGTGCCTTGTCCCCATGAGGAGGGCGTTTTGGCTAGGGGATCTTTTTTATGAGCGAGCAGAGTGGATAGAGGAGTGGTTAGGCCATTTGAGGCCCTCCTGATTTTGCCATGCTAAGTCAGCACATAATATTGACCTTAATATGGCCTTATACCATACCAACTCTTATCTCACCTCTGAATTCCTTCAACTCCTAAGCTCAGAGGGCTTTTGCTTGTGTTCTACCTTGATAAGGCTTACACTCCCAGTCTAATGCTCAGAAGCATAATCTCCAACTGCTTCCTTACCGTCCTTCTCATCCTATCTTGTTCTACCATACTCCTTGAAAACACCCAATGCTGAATCTATTCCTATTGTATTTTGTATTGTATCTACTCCTATTATCTCTTTTCTTTCCCTCATGACAAAGCTGCTTTAAAGAATAGATTCAAATTTAAATACCCTCCATCCACATTGTCTCCCAGTGCACTGCGACAACACATCCATCAATGCACGTCAATAAATTGGCTTTTATCAAACCTACCAGCTGTCTTTCGGTTCTTACCCTCCCTGAGCACTCTGGAAGATGGGACACTGTCAACCCCTCCTTCAGTTTCTGTAACACCTCTTTTTTAACTCTCTGACCACTTATTTTCAGTCATCTCTTCCTCTGCTTCCCACCTCCTGCCCACTCTTAATGTTGGCGTTCCTCAAGGTTCAATCTTCAAGTATGCTCCTTACTTGTTCTTACCATATCTATGATCGCCAACTCTCAAAGCCATCTCTCTTATCCAGAGCCTTTCTCTGAGCTGCAGATCTCTAATTCCAACCGCCTACTAGTTATTGCCATCTTCTTCTTTTGTATGCACCCCAAACTCAGAACACGTAAAATCCATCACTTTTCCCATACATGCACCTTTCACTATACTCCTCAAATATGTCTCTTCTTCATTTCAAATCCCCTATCCTGGTTGTAATATCCAGACCTCCCTCTATCTGCTTTAGGCCCTGCATTTTTACATCTCTGTATTTTTCTACCACAGCCTGGTCTCTTACAGCAGTTTTCTAGCTTCCACCAGTAAAGGACCTTTAGTTCTCCAAGGAGTGTGGGATGTATGCTACTGTCAGTGGTTTCCAAACCTGATTGGACCCAGACAGCCTGAGGAAGATTATTGAAAAATATAAATTTCTCACCTGTACACCTATCTCATACTTCACGCACCACACACAGAATCAGAAGGGGAGAAGGAATAACCTGAATTTTTAAAGATTCCCAGGTGACTAGCAAGTAAATCATCCCCAGATAAACACTGTATATTGGGGAAGCATTGCAGTAGTGATGTTGTATAATGTGTTTCAAAAAGATAGCTCTGGCAGCACTGTGCAGTATGGACTGGAGGCTGATTAAATGCTGCCAACATGTTTTCTTGCATTTAAAATTTTAAAAGGCAGTAGTTACAGCCACAACTGTGTGTACAGATAGTGGCTCCTATCAATAGTAACTCTATTTATATTACTATTTACCTATCATTATCATCTATCATCTCTTCTGCCTACAGTGACCTAGAAACTCAGGAATATTAACTGACTTTCATAAGGTCAGTAACTCAGCAACATCAGCAAAGATCAGATTCTTAAAATTTTCTGTTTTCTTGCCTTGCATAGTTCTCCTTGAGCCAGTTCACTGTCTAGAGATAGGTTATCATATCTTTTTTTTTTTTTAACGGACAGGGTCTTACTTTTTTGCCCAGCTAGAGTACAGTGGGCTTAAACAATCCTCCTGCCTCAGCTTCCAGAGCACCTGAGACTTCAGACAGGCACCACCATGCCCAGCTAAGTTTTTAAAATATTTTTGAGAGATGGGGTCTCCCTATGTTGCCTAAGCTGGTCTTGAACTTCTGGCCTCAAGCGATCCTCCCACCTCAGCCCGGCCAGTCACTGGGATAACAGGTATGAGCCACCATGCTGGCTCATCATCACATCTTTAAATAAATCTTTCCAGTGCCTCATGGAATTAACCAACACCTCATTTCCTCATTATGAAAATGTTCAGGCAATCAGATCTACACTCGAGCCCATGCCTTCCAATTCTGAAGAAGATTCAAATCTGAGAAGTGAATACATTTTATCTAAGCAGAGCCTGTCAGAACATTTTTAATAAAGACCTGACCCAATTTCAGAGCTTTCTTTTCATTAGGGCAGGTCTGAAAGCAAAGGCCTTGAAAGTGGTTAGAAAAACATAGTGTAATCACTATGGTACCATTATCCTGTCCCTGGGTAATCATTAGGCATCAGCTTGCCAAAGCGAAGGGTGGCAAATTACTCATTTATTGTTACCTGAGCTGTGCAGAAGATTGAAATCTGGACTACTAATGATTTTTTTTCACCTCGTTTAGGAGATTCTGTAGAAAAGTCCACATGAGGCACAGATGCTGGCTGGCAAGTGAAAGTCCTTTTAGACAAATATGAAAGGGAAGCAAAGCATCACCTTCCTTCAAAGGTAAAGCTGAAAAGCTCCCATCATTTCATAAAAGCAGTTCCAAGGGAGAAATATTAAAATTCTTCAAGATCTATAACTGAAGAGGAAACTAGTTAGTTGGCTGTGAGATTTTTTTATCTGCTTTAAAAAGATTAGATACTCAGTACATGTTGAATTTAACACGAATTAAGCTTAAGGCAAATATTTACTGACAGTTTGTAGGAAAAAAAATTCTTATTTAATGACATCATCTAATGAATTGAATTTATTTTTTGTCAGTTACTTTAGCAAGTTTCAAATTCAATAAATCTCCAAGTCTAGGTGTAGTCTTGATAAAGTTAGAGTGTTTAGATCATCTAGCACAGGCACACTCTAGCTTGGGGAACACAAAATGTCAGCCATTAATAAATTTGTATCTATACCTAAAATAGGTACCTGAAATGAATCTCTGAGCAGTTCCTGATAGTTAAGCCCAGAATGGAATTTTATACATCATGTAGGGCAGCAGTTCCCAACCTTTTTGGCACCAGGGACTGGTTTCATGGAAGACAATGTTTCCATGAGGCAGGGAGAGGACGGCTACCGGATTCATGCACATTACATTTATTGTGCAGTCAGACCTCTCTGCTAATGACAACCTGTACTTGCAGCGGCTCCCCAGCGCTAGCATCATCACCTCAGCCAGCACCACCTCAGATCATCAGGCATTCGATTCTCATAAGGAACACAACCTAGATCCCTCGCATGCACAGTTTACAGTAGGGTTTGTGCTCCTGTGAGAATCTAATGCCATCACTGATCTGACAGGAGGCAGAGCTTGTGTGGTGATGCGAACAATGGGGCGTGGCTGTAAATATAGATAAAGCTTTGTTGGCTCACCCCACCGCATACCTCCTGCTGTTCAGCCTGGTTCCTGGCAGGCCACAGACAGGTACCAGCCCCTAGACTGGGAGTTGGGGACTGTAGATGTAGGGTAATAAAATGATATCTCCAAAGCAGATTTGGAGTAACTATATGACTGTTTTAAATTGAATAAAATTTCTAAAAATACATGTTATCAGTCTAGATTAACAGAAAGATCCTAGCATGAAGTGAAATACACCTTTTTTTTTTTTTTTTTTTTGTTAAGTGTATTAATCTGTCGCCCCAGGCGGGAGTGCAGTGGCATCATCACAGCTCACAGCAACCTCAAATTCCTGGCCTCAAGCAATCCTCCTGCCTCAGCCTCCCAGAGTAGCTGGGACTACAGGTGCACACCACTGTGCCTGGCTAATTTTTCTATTTTTGGTAGAGATGGGGTCTTGCCCTTGCTCAGGCTGGTCTTGAACTTCTTACCTCAAGCAATTCTTCCACCTTAGCCTCCCAGAGTGCTAGTGTTACAGGCATGAGCCACCGCAACAGGCTGAAATGCAACTTTTGCATCTGATTCTAAGTTTGGAAAGGTGCTAAAGATAACTCGTGTAGGTAAGGAGGAGAGTTCTAGATAGTTTTAGATAGTTTTGTGAAGGCAAAATGCTACATTCAAAAGTAAAGATTGAATGCCTCTTGCTTCTATAAAATATAGTATAGTATCTGGAATGGGGACGTGAGAATCAAAAAGCATTGATTTCTGTTGCTGGCTCGGCTGGTGACTGCTTCTGTAGTCAGAGGCAATTTTCCTAGTCTATTTTTGACTAAATTTCAGCATCTACAAAATGAGGTTAGTAATCTTTTCTATTCGAGTCCGAGCTAGTATTATTATTAGGACTTTTGTTCATGTTATTAATGTTTATGATGCCTTCAGGGATTTTCAAATAAAAAACATTATATAATCCCAAAGTGTTATTAATATTATTTTTCATGTTATTCCAAAAAGGCATTATGGAAACTGATGAATTAACATTTGCAATATTCTTTAGAATGGCTTGGAATAAACAGGGTCAATATTATTTAATACACAGATTCATCCTTGAAGAACATGCAGAAAATCTACTAACAAATGATAGCTTCCTGATCAATTTGATATTAGGCTCATACCAGACTCTTAGTCACCTAAAGCATTTGGCAAAAGATTATGCACCTTTATCAATTTTACCATTCAAACTCTGGGTCCCATTCTACCAATACCATCCAGAAAGGTGAAATAATGTATTGTGAAGTTTCATCTGCTCAAAACTTAAATCTAGTTAATTATAAATTGTTATCCTTCATTTTGTTGCACTGTTGATTTCTTAAAATGCTCCTGAGGCATAATTCAATTTTCTAACAAACTGGATTGTAAAACGATGGCATCCTTTAAGGTTTTGGATTTTTTTCAGAGGCTTACTTAATGTTTAGTGCCTTACAGATGCTGGATGTATTTTTATGGTGCCTGGCTTTGAATGGCTATTAAAGTGTGTATTACAGGCATAGGGCACCTTCAATTTACAGTTTTTACCTACTTATACCATTTCCAGGGCTCTCTATTGTAACATTATCATTAAGGTTGCTGGCCCTTTGCTGCCGACAACATGATTAAATCTTATTACAATTACTCTTGTTATAAAATCGTCTCATGCTTCTTGGCACTAAAAGTGCACGGAGCCGTGCAGGTGGTAATATAAAGGGGAGCAATGTACTCTGAACTGAAATGTTAGGAGAGCTCTGTCCTACAGAGGGAAAAATAGATCCCCAAAGTAAGATATTACTGTATTACTGTATCTCTGGGGATGCATTTTCTTTTGAAGTTTATTTTATAATACTAAAGAGGGTTTTGTTCTTATTTTGTTTTTCTCTCTAGGAGAGTGGAGGAGAGGCATATAATCTGGAGGAATTCTTGCCAAAGAAAGGCGCAGAAAAAGGCCTAGTGATGACTAGAAAAATGATAGGCTGTTTTAAGACAAAGAGGGGAGAATCTAGTCAATGAAATAATGTTTCATATTTTTGATACAATAATGGTGCTTCTTATACCTGGGAATGATGAAATGTGAATTGTTTTTTTTTTTTTCCCTCTACTGGTAGATAAGGAATCAGCAGTCCTCACAACCAGCAGTAGGAACTTGTAACACAAGTGACAACAGGACAGAGATACTCACTTTATGAAATCAACTTGTCTTCAAAACTATCTAACTTGGTGTAATTAGTGTCTTGGTGTAAGCATCCACATTCCAGGAGAACAGCCAGGTAGGTACCCATGTGGTATATGTGTATGCTTGGGAGTGTAAGAGGCAGTGTAGAATGCTGGTTAAAGCTTCCAGTGCTGTGGCCAAATTTCCTGCCTCTGGCACTTGACTTGAGTGCTTTTCAGTAAAATGCTTTTCCCTACATTTTAGTTTCCTCATCTATTTCCTCGTCCTTATAAATTTGTCAAGAGAATGGCATTAGTTGGTATTTGAGAAACACTTAGAACAGTGTGTGGTTCACGGAAAAAGTTATCTTATATCAGTAGCAGTGGTATATGGTACTATTAAAGTATGCCCTGGGGTTGGCACGTACATATCTATTTAAGTTTGATGGGATAAGGGATGTTTGTACCCGTTTTTCTACTCTGCCTTATGAACTTGCAGGTATGATGATATTTGGCAAAACATGTATGGACCATATAAAACATAGCCAATTCAGGGTAATATAAGGATATTTCACATATTAATAATAGCTAATGATTATTGGACATGGGCTTATACTAGAATAAGCACTTTCTGTGCCTCATTTCCCTGAATCCCCACAGTAGCTCTATGAGTGGGCACTATTATTATCCTTAGCCCATCACTGAGGACAAAGAAACAGAGAGGTTAAAATCACACTGTTCATATATGAAGAACTGGGATTTGTTGATCTGACTGATATCTTCTTGATTTATATATACATATAGATAAATATATACCTTATGTTTGTAACCCTATACACAGTCATGGTTTAGTCCACAGTTAACAATTATTCTTCTTGTTTGCACATTATATATTTTCTCAGATGCGGAACTAGAAAGTTATAATTATATAAAAAGTCATTTATATAGACATATAGCTCTAGCTCCCATATTAATGTTAATATAGCTACCTTTTTATGTTTGCATGTGTATTCATTCATACGTAGGTACATATTAAGTGTCTTATTTTCTTAGGGCTCAATCTGCATGTCTTGTCAATTCTCCTAAGAGCCAGTGGCATACAAGGTGAGGATGGTGCAGGGGTATGGTCTGTCCCAGGTATAGGTTGCCAGGAGGCACACTGTTAGAGAATTTAAAAACAATAATAAAACCAATGAAAATGAGCTTACTTTTTCTTATTACCATGCAATTCTAAATTATGTTGGTGATAAAGCACTGCTCCTCACCAGGGCAGTCTTCCAGTCCTCTGCCCTTTGGTAGGACACTGCAAATCTGCCTTAGGGTTAGGAAAGTAAAGTGTGGTACAAGGAAAGGACCCATTAGTGAGGTATTTGTTTAGTATGGAGATATTTTTAATGTCTGCTAGTAGGATACTCTCATTATAGAGGGGAAAACAAAACTTTTATGCAAACAAACACATAAACCCAGAAACAAAGGCAAATAACTGCTACAAAATTATCTGCTCAATCCATCTCTCAGTATCCAGAAAGGCTCAGAAGTACATATTTGCTTCATTTTGTTCCTGTTGTTTGGCAGGAGGGTATGTAGTTCTTTGATGATGAGAGAAGAATAGAAGTAGTAGTTAAGGATAAACCCTTTCCCATTTAACTGTTCCATTCTTTTCTTCTCCCCAAGGAGGTGTATGATGCATGGAAAGGAATAAGAATTCAGAACAGTATGACTAAATCACACTTGTTAAAGTTAGAAAAGCCCTGAATAGGTCAATTTTACTGACTTCACAGAGGGGGAAAAAAAGCACGAGAACCTTTTCATGAGGGGCAAAAGGTATTGCAACTCCCCACCTGAGCTTACAATTACTGTTTACTTACCCGCCTACTACCATTATTATTATCAAACTTTATAGATAAGGTCATCTCTGGGAAAACTATAAAATATGAGGAGTTTTTCTTTGGCTTATCCTTCTTTCAGAAGACTCCTACAGCTTTTTAGGGCCCCCATCTCATTATATTCTGCTGCACCGTAGCCACTACTACCATCACCACCATCACTATTACCTTGAGCACCTCCATCATCAAACATAAGATTTTGAGGGCTCTGGCAGTAACTCATGTTCCCAATCTTTCCCACTTCTTTCTGCCATCAACATTTTCCCTTCTGGTTTCCCATTCCCTCAGAACCGTGCTGTGTGATAACAACTGGTGATAAATCAATCAGATAAGCCAATCCTGAAGGTGGGTCGGCTAGTTATTTTTACAAAAGCAAGTAAGATATTTCCTCTGTGCTTTCGGGCTAAGAACTAAGAATTTGGACCCAGAATCTTTTACACAAATACTTCTATAATAAGTCAAGATTAAAGCATAATAAGCAGAAAATGTTATAGTTATCCAGTTGCCAACTAGGAGTAGTGAGATATATATATATTAGAGAGAGAGAATGAGAGAGAGAGAGAGAGAGAGAGAGAGAGAGAGAGAGAGAGAGAGAGCGCTATATGATACAGATACATGGAAATAGATGTAGTATTAGTTGTCAGTTTTAGAGAATGAAAATAAAGCAAGGTCCATCCATGAGTTTGAGAGATGAGGTAATGTCACACTATAAAATTGGTCCTACAGATTAAAGCAGCTTTAAATGTTTAAAGCCAAAGGAATGAGAATAATCAAGAAAGAAGGCTTCCTCTTAAGAGTTATAATAAAAAGGGCTGAGTCTCCTCCCCACTGAATCGTTTGCCCCATAGCAAACAGTAGAAAGGATCACAGTAAATGGAGAGTGACATAGATCTTCTCCTCTGACCATGTCACCTAAATGTCAGGAAAAGGACTAATTATATCCCTCGGATCCTAATATATATTAGGAATTCAGGAGAATTTAATTAATTACATTGTATCTTCCCTACAGAAACATATTCAAAACCAAGTCTTTCGCTGATATCTTCTAAAATGATATAATCTTTAACTAGATTAAGATGCATTTCTTAAACACAAGTTAGGACAGTAGGGGAGATATCTTTGGTGGGGTTCTCCAATTCTTAGCATTCAAGCCTCTGTTTGTTCTGGTTGCTGTGTTTGTCTTACTGTCATTTTAATAAAAGGTTACACAGAATAAAGTATGCAATATTCCTTTCTGTGTTTCTCTGTTTTTTCCTGTTGTTATTTGGTTTTGCCTATTTCTACCTTCTTTATGTCTTTGTCTCTTCTTGCCTTTCTCATCTGCTTTTCATCTGTTTTGACTATAATTTTCTTGCTTACAGCACTCTACTTTAAACAGAATCATTTGTAAGTATGTTTGAAGAGTGAAAACATAGTTAAATTCAGATCATAGAGTGCCTTCACTGAAAAATCTCAGTAAGGAGCCGTTGAGGTTGTTTGAACTGAAGAGAGAACTGATGAAAAACATTGCTGTATCTTGGTGTGTAACCATGGATTAAAATACATGATTATGGTAAAAAAAAAAAAATTCACCTTGACTACTAGGGGACTGCCTCAAACTCAACCTGCCATGTACTCATGATGTTACTTCAAATCCCAGAGGCGTGAGAAGTGGCATCAGTAGCAAAATGGACCTACATTCACACCATTGCAAAGGACTTAGATGTGAAAACTGAACCATCTTTGCAGCTTTTCATCATCATTTCTACCAAATTCCAAGGGGAAAATAAGGTAATTGTAATTCCTAATATTTCTAAGAGAGTTGAGCAACACGTGAAGCTGATTATTTTAAATCTATTTATTTCTGAAATATCCTCCTAAGCATATATATACTTACATAAAATAATTATATACATATCAAATACATACATATAAACAATGATAGAACATTGGTAATACATATGTTTTCCTATTTTTTGAGTGTTGTTTTTTCTTAGATAATGAGTGTTATTGAGGCAAGCTGTAATGTAAGCTTTCAGGCAATGGGCATATAGCACACCATGCTTCTACTGCTTTCTGTCAAGGAAGGCTCTATTGTGGTCTTTGAAACTGTGTTTGGAATCACTTGTTTTTGCTTTATATGTAATTTTGTGTCTTTTAAGGAAAATAAGAGGAAAGAAGAAGAAATATTGATATAGTCTTTTACATCTAACCACACATTTGCCATTTCTAGTGCTCTTCATTTCCTCCTATGGATTCAAGTTACTGGCTGGTGTCATTTCCTTTCAGCCTGAATGACTACCTTTAGTATTTCCTCTAAGAAAGATATGATAGGAATAAATTCTTCCAGTCTCTGTTTATCAGGTATTTCCTAATATATATGATATTTTGCCTTCGTTTTTGAAGTATAATGTTGCTATATATAGAATTTTCATTTGTTTTTAACAGCTTTATTGTGATATAATTTATAGGCCATAGACTTCATCCATTTAAAGTCTACAGTTGAATGGTTTTTAGTGTAGTCGGAGTTGTGCAGCCACCATCGCAATCAATTTTAGAACATTTTTGCATATAGAATTCTTGGGTGACATTAGTTTTTTATTTCTTCCAGCACTTTCAGTATGTCATTCCTGTATCTTCTGTCGTCTATATTTCTGGTAAGTCAGCCTTTAGTCATATTGTTCTCTAGTATATAAAGAATCACTTTTTTCTTTTGCTTATTTCAAAACATTTCTCTGTTTATTTAGCTTTCAGCACTTTGACTATGATGTGCCTAGGTGCAGATCTCTTTGTCTTCATCCTATTTGGGGAGTTTTTGAGCTTCTTAGATCTGTAGACTAATTCAATTTTTCATCAAATGTGAGCTATTTTGGCCATTACTTCAAGTGTTTCTTTCTCCCTTTCTTTCTCTCTTCTGTTGGGACCCTCATTACACATACGTTGGTATGCTTTATGTTGTCCCACACATCTCTGAGGCTCTGTCCATTTTTCTTGAATCTTTTTCAAGATTATTTTCTTCAGAATAGTTATTTTCTATTGATGTACCTTCATGTTCACTGATTCTTTCTTCTGCCTTCAGAAATCTGCTGTTGAGCCCCTTTAGTATTTTTGATTTTGATTATTATACTTTCCAACTCTAGAATTTCTGCTTATTTCTTTTTTATGGTTTCTGTTCCTTTACTAAGATTCCTGATTTGCCATTGTTATCATATTTTCTTTTAACCACTTATATTTACATTATATGTGCACAGTTTCCTTCAATCTTTAATTATATTTATAATAGCTGCTTTGAGGTCTTTATTTAAACCAAAATGTAAGTCCAATAAAAGTCAGTTTCTATTTACTGCTTTTTTCCCCTCAAGTATGGGTCACATTTTCCTGTTCCTTTGCATGTCTTCCACTTTTGTTAAACACTAGATATTTTAGATCATATACTGTAGCAACTCTGGACTCTGGTTTTTCTGACTTTCCCAGTTGAGAATTTTCTTCTCCCTGCGTCCCTCTTTATCTCCCTCTGTCTTTTCCTCCTTCTATTTTGTCTCTTTCCTCCTCTCCTTCCTCCCTCCCTTTTCTCTCTTTCTTTCTTTCTTCCTTTCTCTTGCTGTAACTTGATTAGACTTATTTTGTAGAAGTTGTCTCCTCTGCAATGTGCTACTACTAATGTCTCTGCTAAGATTTTTAAAATTCTTATTTTTATTTTTTAGCTCAGCTTCCTACGGATCCTGAATAGCATAGTGATCAGCCAATGACTGTTCAGATATTGTTCTTAAACACCTTGAGCCCAATTCTGCCAGTGGATTTCTATGTGATTTAAAGAGAACATTCAAAATTTAGATAGTTTTCATATCTGCTTAGATTTCGTTTTCCTCTCAGCCCTTGTAGGTGTGCACATAGTCCCCAGTCAGTTGGGATGTATGGAGAACTTATACAGCCCAGCCCCTCTAGGGCTCTCTCACATTCCAGGATCTCCCTGTTAAATTTCTGATTGGTCTGTCAGCCTGCCACTCATCCCAGCCAGGACTGCAACCTCAGGCAAGCAAAGCTACAGGCTTGCCTCATCCATTTCTTACTGAGTTTACTACTTTTACTAAAAGCACTGCCAGGCATGGACTTTTGCTCTCAGCTCCATAACAAGTCCACTTCCTCTGGCAGCAAAGCTGATGGTTTTCACAGCCAGCTCTACCTACTCTAATTACTGTGCCAATCAAGCTGGGGGTAGAAGAGATGGAAGCAGCCCAAGGCAAAAAGGCCACTGACTCCCACTATTTTTATCCAAAATTATAGCAGCTTTTCATAAATAAATGGCACTCTCTTTGTTGTTTGCCCTTGTTTGATTTCTAGAGCCGAGAAATGCTTGGGGATTTTCTTTGGCAATTTTGTCCTGTGTTGTAGTTGGCTTTTGAGCATAGGATTTCTGTATCTCTTCCCTCAACCATCATCCAATGTCCTAACTCCTGATCATACATTCCTTATTCTATGGGGCCTCTTTTTCTGACTTTTATTAAGTGTTCTGGGAACAGTTTTGACCTATAATGCTTAACGTGGTAGAAGAGATAGAATTGAACCTGTCTCAAATAACAAAGGAAGAAAATCATGCTAGATTTTAAAATGCAAATTTTATAGTTGTTTAAGCTCCTTACTAGTGGTTTATGACTAATAAATTGTCTAGAAAAAAGGGTAAATCTTAGAAAGCAGTCAGGTTATTACTAATTGGAATTCAGCAATATCCTTATTATTAATATTACGAAAGGCACCATAACATTATGGCCACCCAGAAGCACTGACCAATAATTTTATGACATGGTAGGTAGAAGATATAATAAACAGAAAAATCTCATGATTTCAAAGAATTTTAAGAGAAAGGAAGAATTATTACTAGTGTTCAATGTTGGGAACACATTTTCACCCTAGTACAGTCTTAATTCAGTTTCATGTGTACCTCCAGAAACACATCTCCTTCATAAATGCAGCATGCCTGTTTTCTGCAAGAATGTGTATGTGAAGGTGTTTGACTTACAGTAGGCTCAATAGAGGAGTTTGGTTTAAGGTTTCAGTAGATAATTTCATAAGAATCCCAGAATGGAAAACAAAAAAACACCAGGACAAATGGGATAGAATCTGAAAGGTCAGGACCAAGGCTATTCACTCTGGCTTTAATGGTGGTTCATGCTAGTAGATTTCTGCTTCTCACAGCTTATCTTATTTGGTTTCCTACTTTCCTTTATAAGCCACCTTTTGTTTTCCCATGGTCTCTGCTCCCAACAAACGTCATGTGGCTGTAGCTTGACATGAACTGATTTTTATCTGTTTTTACAGACACAGCAGCTCTTCTCACACAACTCACTTGGTCACTCACTGCTTGCTTTACAATTCTCAAAAGACAGAATATGATCCATCCATTTTGGTTCAATCATCTGTAGCAAATGTGTTGAGATTACTGGAGCAAATAGGATCGTCTATGGTCATCCTTTCAGCAGGGACTTTAGGTGGGGAAGATTTCCTTAGGAAGGGGAATAGACTAGGAATGAGAATGACTGATATGTATATACCATAATTAGTTTATTTCAAATTGACTTTCTCTAAAAGCTTTGTTGGATATCTTCTGAGGGGGATTCACTCAAGCAGAACTTTCCTGGAATTAGGTCTGGAAATTATTTTTATAGCAAATACTATGCATTATTTTATTTTCAACTTGCCATAGCTTACTTTTTGTTCTCTACTTTGTTATGGATCTCAATTTTTGGTTACAGATGATTTAATGCAAGTGCTTGCAACATATAAATTTTAATTAATGTATATAAATACATGTGAAAAATTGAATAGAGAAAAGAAGATATTTCATGTGAGGGAAAGAGCACAGAAAAATTATGGAGGTTGAAATGATCATGGTTGACGTATTAACATCATTGACGCATGAGTATTAACTCATTGACACATGAGTTACCTATGGCTGCTGTAACAAATGACCACAAACTAGATGGCTTAAAACAATAGAAATTTATTGTCTCACAGTTCTGGAGGCTAAAAGTCAAAAAGCAAAGTGTTGGCAGGGCCATACTCTCTTGGAAGGCTCTGTTCAAGAATCACTCCTTTCCCCTTCTTAGCTTCTGGTGGTTGTCAGAAATCCTTGGCATTCCTTGGCTTGAAGCTGTATCACTCCAATGTCTGCCTCTGTCTTCACATGCTGTCTTCCCTCTGTGTGTCTGTGTATCTGTTCAAATATCTTTCTTCTTGTAAGGATACCAGTTAATGGATGTAAGGCCCACCCTAATCCAGTGTGACTTTATGCACACATCTGCAAAGATGCTATTTCCAAATAAGGTCGTATTCACAGGTACCAAGCGTTAGGACTTCAACAAATCTTCCTGAGAGACACAATTCAACCCAAAACAATCTGATTAGGAAATCAGCCTGAATGGAATAGAGGACATGTACTATGGAAAAATAAGGGTGATCATGAGAATGGGGTTCATAAGACCTGGGTCATAAATATTCAGTGCAGATGCAACACCATATTAATCAATTTCAAAGGCATCTTTCCCAAATAGCCTACAGAAATACTTAGTATTAGAAGTATCTCTTCTATAACTCTCCAATGATGGCATCTTCTCTAGAACTCTTCAATAATGTTGATTGAGTTTTGTTGGCTCATTCTTTGATGCTTTTGTTTCTTCTGCCTACTTTGCTGAGAATTTCCACACTTTCCCACATTCTCCCACATTTTCTGATTATTGACTGCTATCATAGATATATTATATATGCTCTTATCTAAAGCCTGTCCCTAACTTTGTACCTTACATTCCATTTCCTTTGACTATTCAAGACTGTACTCCAGCAAATCCTCCCTCCTCCACTCTATCATTAGTTTTTCACTCTCGACTGGATCATTCCCATCAGCACACGTAAAGAAACAGTTATTTTGTGCATCTTAAAAAAAACTCTTGACTCCACTTTATCTACCAGATGCTACAAAGATTGTTTTGTTCTTCTTTGCAATAAAACTCTCTTATCTATATTCTCTTCTCCACGTCCTCTCCTCTTCACTCCAATCTGGCTCTCATTCCCACAACTTCACTAGAAATGTTCTCATCATGGTTATCAATAGCCTCCACATTGCTAAATCCAATGGCCATTTCTCAGTCCTCACCTTTCCTGACCTATCAACAGATTTGACACAGCTAGCTATTGTTTCCTTGATACACATGGCTTCTAGGACACCACAATCCCCTGAATTTTTTTTCACTTTGCTAGTTGTTCCATTTAGTCTTCTTTGCTAGTGATTCTTCTCCAACCTCTTAATACCTGAGTGTTCCAGAGCTCAGTCTTTGCACCTCTTTTCCTTTCTATATAATATATGCACTTCTTTGGCACCTCAGACAATTTACTGGCCTTAAATACCATCTATAAGCTAATGACTCCCAAATTTATATCACCAATCCAGACCTCTCTCCTGTACTTCAGATTCACAAAATCTCACTGCCAATTTCACTATCCGTGCTTACATGTGCAACAGACATTGTAAACTCACCATGTCCAAAGCTGAAGTCATCCTGTGCCATCCCGCCACATCCTGCTGCACTTCTAGCCATCTTCATCTCTAATCATGGCAACTCCATTCTTTTAGCCACTTATGCCAAAAATCTTACAGTCTTCATTGACTCATCTCTTCTTCTCACCTCCCACAGCCAATGCACAAAAGCTTGTTGTTCACAATATAAAGAAGTTTCAAAATATAAACAGAATATACTCACTTTATTCATCTCTACTGATATATCCTCATAAATCTACTCTCATCTCTTAAGTGAATTACTACTGTAATATTCTTCTAAATAGCCTATTTCTACCTTTGTCCTCTGACTACATTCTATTCTCACCATAGCAGCCAGAGTAAAGGTTTAAAAACTTAAGTCATATAACATCTCTCTCTTCTGCTCAAAACCTTCGATGGCTTCCCACTTCATGCAGAGGAAAAACCAAGGTCTTTGCAGTAGCTCATAAGGCCCTATATAAATTGACCTCATAAAATCACTGACCTTCTCTTATTCTATTTATTCTAGCACTACAACATTCCACACCAGCTACACTGGCCCCTTGCCATTCATCAAAAACATGTCAGATTTGCCTGTGCCTTAAGGCACTTGCAATGGCTTTTCCTTCTGTTTAAAATACTTTTCACCCAGATAGGTGCATTTTTAATATTTCATCTCCTTCAAGTCTGAGTAATAATTACCTTCTCAATGAGGCTTACCTAACCACCACAAATACCTCTTCTAAGTACTTATTATTTTGTGCCTAACATCTTATTTATACCATATAATGTCCTTATTTATTATGTTTATTGCTTACTGCCTTTCTCCTCCAGAATGCATGGTTCATGAAGACAGAGATTTTTGTCTGTCTGCTCACTGATGCATTTCAAGCACCAAGAACAATTCCTGACACATAGCAGTTAACAAATATTTGTTGAGTAAATGAATGCTTTGTTTAGGTTTTTAAAGTTTTTCTTTTTTCCTCTAATAACATAACTTATTGAAATATATTACAACTAGTATGACACTAAAAACTGCCTTCAAAAAAGATACCTCATCACTGATACTAGTTTGGAAAAGCTGTTCAGTATGCTAGGGGACATGATAATTTAATGGTCTTAGGTAGGTTACTTTTAAATGGTGGTAAGCTGCAATCATTAATGGCCTTAACTTTATTGTGGAAGGCAACATGGCATGGACTGATATTACCTCTTCCTTGGTATATTGCTGGGCCCAATTTCTCAGCCCCTTGCATCTTAGGTAAGGACATGAGAGTAGTTCTGGACGGTAGAATGTGGATAGAAACAATGTGATGCACTTCCTAGGGTGATTCATTAAATTCCCCTTGTGATTTTGTTTTCTTCCCCTGTCCCTTGATTGGATGGAGAGAATAAAGTGGAGGATTCAGAGGTCCTAGAATATGCTGCAGTCTCTAGAGCAAGGAGGCTGGTTCTCTGATTCATAAGTTGGAAGACCATTCACCAAACACTTATCGGACAATGAGACGAATGAGGACTAAAACCTTTACAGTTTTAATTCACTGATAATTGGGGTTGACTGTTATGATAGCTAGCTTACCTTAACAAATAAAGCCAGTTCCTAATATCATCTTGGAAGAGTAGAATGGAGACTGATTATGCAAAGCCATGGAAATGGCATATATTAGGTATTAAGGAGACTTGAAATCTTTGGCTAAGTGGATTACCATCTCTAAAAACTGTTTTTTTTTTTTAAACAAAAATACCCCAATATATTAGCATTTCTTCTTTGAACTAAATAGGTTGGTGCTTTTTGTACCTGAGATGTGAATCTCTGGCCAAAGGTAGGATTCATCTTTCAATAGCAGTGTCAATAGGAAAGCAAGTTGGGTGTTTGTACTTGGCACCACCTGGCTGCAGTTACATCACTCAGCACTAAACATGCTGGCTGTGTCAGAGTTGAGTACTGTCATTCTGATGAAGTGGGGAGTGTGTTGCCCTGGTAGGAAGCCTTTTAAATTGAATGACAAGGTTTTTCTTATTTGTTACATCCCCAGGCCATTGTCAAATCATATAATGCCAGCCCAGGAAAGTAATTACAGAACTGTTGTGAGGCTGTTAGCAGCTGCTTTTCATTTTTCCCCATTGTGACTGGGATGTGGTGGAGAAAAATTGGGATGACTAAGAACCACAACATAAACGCCACCCAATCTGCTGGCCAGTCACATGTGGCACTTGCTTTCAGCCAAGGGGAAAAGAGCAGGTTCTTGAAATGTTATTAGAAGTAGGTGCTGAATATAATGAAGAATCTGCAGCCAACTGTCAGAGACCAGGGTGTGAGGACAGGTAGATTCCATTTATTAAGGCATCATTGAATCATTAGGCCACAAAGTCTAATTTCCAAAAAGAAAATCCTGTGTTGATCCCATTAAGAAATCCCTCTTCCTTCTAGCTATCACTTTTATTTCTAATGCTTTCCTTATTGTTTGTATAAGGACAACAATGAACCTTTCACTAATAATATACCATTCAAAGTCTCCAACAACAAATGCAAATTCTCATAAAAAATTAACTGCAAGGATATATGAAGGGGAAACTCAAGATACTGAATGTACTTTAATCTTACAACCTTAACCTTAATTTGGTCCTTTGTAAAAAGAACCTTATAAGCTAGCCAGTGATTATTTTCAGGGTTAATTTATTTCCTAAACTCTACCTAGTAAAGAACAGTACTGCATTTGATAAGCTAGAAGCTTAAAGTAAAAATATGTATATATGGTTTTAAAGTTAAAACTGCTTAAAGTTTAATGAAAACTTCTTAAAATTCTTAACACAGCTGACTGCCTTATTTCCAATCAGGTGATAATATACCAGAATGGGCCTTAAGTGATTATTCATTATTATTTTCTTTGAATGAAATTGTTTAGAAGCTAGCAAGTTATTATGTTCACATATAATCCTTTCTTTCTCTGAAAGTCATTGTTTTTTCTCTCCTTGGCTACTGAAATACAATAAATACATTTGTATATGTTTTGGAAGTCACAAAAGGCAGCTGCATCTCTATACTCTAAGTAAAGTGCCTTCCATTCAGAATGTGTAACCTTGTTTTATGAAATAATTTATTTGCAAATGATGGAAGTGGTCAGAGGCTTAGGATCCACCAACATCTCAAATGAAAGTAATTTGAATTTGTGGTAAAGATAGGAGTGAGATTTGAAACTTGTCAGTACATATCACTAAGTAGAAATAAATTATGGCTTGTCAAAAATGACAGATTTCAGCTAGGTGCTTCCTTTTCACTTCGAGTAAGACCTTTTTCCACCCAGCAATTAACTTTATTCCCATTAATATTCAATAGCATTGACAAGGCTGACAGAGTAAAACCAGGTTTTATAAAACAAAAGACAGATTGATGGAGACTCATTACTTTGTCTAATAATTTCATTGGTATATGTTAGATTTTAATAAATAAAGAACAAAGCTGTTGACTGTAGCAATGATTTGTTGTGCCAGGTAACGAACTCAAATTTCCTGTGTATATTTTCTTTTTGTGATTCATAAATTTATTTTTGAAAATAAACAGTAATTTTGCCTAAAGGGTTGCAGAGGTGACAAAATGATACATTCACAATGTACCATAATACTCTTAGTACTGGTATAGTTTTCTTTAGATATTTCTTCACAATCTGTAAATAATAATTATGCTACATAGTTAAATTAAATAAAATGAGTAACTGCACTTATACGACCCTTTGATTATAGATTGAGAAAGCCTAACAGCAAGTATTTGCTTGTGATACAGTAGAAAAAGAGAAAAGCATTAACCAGCAACCCAAGGGAACATAAAAACTAAACATTTTGGTCTTTCTTCCTTTATGATATAAAAAGTTAGAAATAAAATAAAGCAGGTTTCACAAAACTTCAAGATGTGTCAAAGATGATGTTGCTTGGAGACATAACATCTGTTCTGTTTTTGTATTTGTCATAGTTCCTAAAAAAATTAAAAATGAAACATCGTGCTTTTCCAGGCTTATGGACACAATTTTTTTTTTTCATACAGGACACTTTAGCTGAGTTCAGCTTTGCTTTCTCTTCTAAAACTGTGAAGGAAAAAAAATTCTCACTATTGGTGAGAAAGATGTGATATTTGTCTTAACAAAATCAACTTGCATTTTTTTTTCTGGAAGTTTCTAAATTGTTCTTTCCCTCTGCCATGACAAGTGACTTCTCACAGGTGAAAGTCTGCCATTTTTCCTAAAGAGTTCTTTTTCTTTTAACATTATATAGCTCAGCACATTTTTTGCCAGGGGCACTAATAGTGATTTCTGGATGCATTATTGATATGAAATTTTGCCACTTGTATTTATTTTCTGTGCTATGACAACCTACTGTTCTGTGGTAGAAATGACACAGTTTTAGTCCTCATCAAATTCATAGTTTCTGCAAAAATCTTATTTTTTCATAAGTGAAAATTCATGTAGTGAAAATGGAATCATTTCATGCAGTTCCTACTTTGGCCCTAAACCCATGCACTGAGCAGCTCTACTCTTTACTCTTTGCTTCTGTTAGTATCAAAGTCTGCAGATGAGTAAGTCACACCTGAACATCCTGAGTAGAGAGTTTTTAACTATAATAAAAGTGTTGGATTTGATTTTCCTAGTCCTTGAATTTCCCCTTCTGAGTCCCTCTCTAATGTTCCACATCCCCTTAGATCACAATATTCTGTTAACTCTTATCTCTTTTCTTTATAGCAATCTACTTCTCTGATTTTAGCTTTAGTCAGCTCCAATACTCTCAAATTTCCCTTCAAATTATCAACGCTAATGTTTCCCTTCAGCTATTGTCTTGTTTTCCTCTTGATTATTCTATTTTCTAATCTCTTTATGAACTTACTTCTACTCTTTATGAATGATGATTTCTTAGAGAAAATAGCAGTTATTTGAAGAGCTACATTCATTAGTCAAATATTTATTGAGAACTTACTATATATAAGACATTGTGGAGAAACACAAAGATGTTTTATGTATTACCACTGCCCCCAATAATATCTAATGCTCATGTAATATTAACTATGTGCCAGACATTGACCTATGTGCCTTACAAATGTTAACCCACTTGACCTTCCCAATATACCCTATGTTTTAATATTTAGGTTTTATGATTATACAGCTATAATAAGGGCAAGAGAACAGAAGATTACTGCCACTGAAAAGATAGTTTGTTATTCACAGCTCTCAAGAGGAGAGAATAGGCTTGCAATGGGGCCCACACAGGGAAGCACCAGGGTTAGTCAGGAGGCAAAGAGTGGGAGGAAAATGTGGGCAAGAGAGCTTATTGTGGTTTCATTGGGAAAAAACAAACGAGGCAGGGTAAGCAAAGAAGACTTAGGATTAGCTAGTTAGAATAATTTCATCAGGCTCTGGGGTGTGGGGACTGTCCTGAGTTGCCTGGTAACTGGCCCTGGTGTGATTAGGGCAAGATAATATTGGCCCAGACTGAAGGAAAATATATTGAGAAAGTTATTTGAGATCAGTGTTAAGATAGTCATGAATAAAAGGCTAAAGAATTTGGACTTATATATTAATATTACATGTCTTTTCAGCAGGAGGGTCACATGATCACATCTGTGTTTCAGGGGTTAACTTGGCTTCTGTGGAAGAACTGGAAAGAGGGGAAACAGAAGGTGAAAACATGAATTAGGACGTTATTGAAATAACTCAAGTAATTGAAATAACTCAAGTGAAATGTACGGATAATAACAGAGTAATAGGGGGGTTATTCCAAAATCACTGTTGAGATAGAGTTGAAAACATCTGATATTGAGACTATATCATGTAAAGTAATGGTTAAAGGAACTGAGAATTTTACCATGCTGAAGAGAAAAACAAGGAGCAGACCCTCTGGCTATTGAGCTAGCCAGATTTCAGAGGCTGCTCTGGGCTTCAAGGTGGAATAGAAGGAAGACATGGATAGAGCTTAAGAATGCTTGCACTATTTATCTGTTCAGTTCAGAAGCTGATAATAAGCAGTGAAAAGAAGCCTCAGCTCCACCACGGTTCAGCACCACACTATTACTGAATAAAAAGAGTAGTTTATAATAACATAATAGCATTTCCATATGTAAATGCTCGGGCAAGGCTATCCCAGGAGACCAGATGATGTAGACAGATACCTGTACCTACTGATAATGAATACATCTGGCTTTAAGAGAGTTAAGATCAGAAATCCTTCAATACAAGAAATTCATGAATATGAAAGAGTACATATATAAATGGTCACTAAATTAAAATAAGTCCTAACCGACCAGACTTATTTGACTATAAGAAAAAGAAGAAAAAAATCTTAATTGAAATAAGGATAACATGCCAAGACAAATTACAGACTTTGGAAACAGAGAAAATGATGAAGTATGATATTAGCACAAACGAGCTGGGCCTTATTTATAAGTGCAGTGTCAAAATAATTTCCAGTGTTATGACGGGATAGTGACAAAGTATATCTGAAAACATATCTCTTGCTTTAAAATTCCTCCACATGTTGAGGCTCACAATCAGTCTCTGGCACTTAGAAAGACCAAGGAGACCATATCTTTTGATAAGCTCTGGGGGATTGGAGGTTGTATTGCCAAAAGAAGCAAGAAACACAAGAAACAAGAAAGAAGAAACCACAGTAAAACTGTGACAGAGGCAGAATTTATTTAACACTGGAAAAAAAAAGACAACCCCAAGATAAACAGGTGATTTCAATATGTAACTTATATAATCTAGGTTTCTTATCATTGTTATTCACAAAAATTTTAAAATATATGTGATGGCAAGAATATGAAATATAAAAACAATCTTTATTAATAAAATTCAATAAGATTCCTGTGTCTTGTATATCTTCACTAATTTAATAATATTATTTCTAAGTCTGTTAAAAGAGTCTCAGATTCCTTTGTTATCTATGTGCATGTGGCAGCTTAATGTGCCAACTAGCACTGTAATATTTGTGACTTAATTATAATGAACGGCATTGTTTTGCTTATGTGATTTTCTGAAATGGGGAACAACTCTCAGAAAACATAATGCAGTATTTCTTTGATTTATACAGTATTGAATTTCTGAAAATTGTAATTTATAACTATGAAGTAAGGAAGAAACTTTGTTGTGATGTGTAAAATTATTTTCTAGACTCTCAAATAATTGTAAACCATTTTTTCCCCTATATGAATGTTGATGGAATATTTGAAGGTCATGCACCATAATTCTGTATTGTGCAAAACTTACACATGCATCATGGGACATCTAGCAACTCTGCACACCCTCACTTTCTAAATATTAATAATGGCATCATCCTTCAATTGGTATGAAAAAATTCTTTCTGTAAAGGACTACTTACTAGTTTAAGTAATCATGTTCAATGCAAGGGAGATTCCTGCCATAAGACACACTCAAGCTTATGCTAAAATCTTTTTAGCAGGGATATGGTAGGAAGAATTCAAGTATTAAGTGATGGGTTGGACTAGACCAAAGCTGAAAAATGAAATGCTTACAAGCACAAGGCAGGTATAAGAAATGAGTGAACCCGGCCAGGAAGAAGAGAGTCATCTGGTTTGTGTCCAGTTGTCCCAGTACCATTTGTTGAAAGATTACTCTTTTTTCATTGAATTGTCTTGGCACCTTATTAAAAATCAGCTAATGCCTGGTGCAGTGGCCCACACCTGTTATATTAGCATTTTGGGAGGCCAAGGCCAGAGAATCACTTGAACCCAGCAATTCAAGATGAGCCTGGGCAATACAGCTCTACAAAAAATAAAAATAATTAGCTAGGAATGGTGGCATGTGCCTGTAGTCCTAGCTACTTGGGAGGCTGAGCCAGGAGTATCACTTAAACTTGGGAATTGGAGGTTGCAGTGAGCTGTGATGATGGCACTGCACTCCAGCCTGGGCGACAGGGGGTCTCTCTCTCTCTCTCTCTCTCTCTCTCTCTCTCAGCACCCTCTGTCTCCTGTCCTCTTTTGGATCTTTCATAATTTAATTATTCAAAGAAAACATCCTCGATTAACAACAATCCACTACTCCAGAGCTTATTTCTATAATCCATGCCATTCTGACAGATCCATAAGCATAGGTTGAATTGTCATTTATCCTATTATTGTTTATGATCTGGGATACTTTATTTCTCATATTAAATTTTAAGCTCCTTTGAGTAGGGTCAGTGCTTTCTAATTTAAGTTCTTCAAAAAAAATCCTAACAATAACAGTCAAATTGAGAACCAAATCAAAGACTCA
>CAUYRT010049288.1:0-13374 GCA_963574885.1 Lepilemur ruficaudatus
GGCAAAGGACATGAACAGGAACTTTTCAAAAGAAGACAGACTAATGGCCAACAAACATATGAAAAAATGCTCAACATCTCTAATCATCAGGGAAATGCAAATCAAAACCACAATGAGACATCACTTAACTCCACTGAGAATGGCTTTTATCAAAAAGTCCCAAAACAATAAATGTTGGCATGGATGCAGAGAAATAAGAACACTCCTATATTGCTGGTGGGACCGCAAACTAGTTCAACCTCTGTGGAAAGCAATATGGAGATACCTTGAAGTGATACAGGTAGATCTACCATTTGATCCAGGAATCCCATTACTGGGCATCTACCCAAAAGAACAAAAGACACTCTGTAAAAAAGACACCTGCATTCGAATGTTTTTAGCAGCAGAATTCACAATTGCAAAGATGTGGAAACAATCCAAGAGCTCATCAGTACATGAGTGGATTAATAAAATGTGGTATATGTATACCATGGAGTTCTACTAGCCACAAAAAACAATGTTGATATAGCACCTTTTGTATTATCCTGGATAGAGCTGGAGCCCATTCTACTAAGTGAAGTATCACAAGAATGGAAAAACAAGTACCACGTATACTCACCATCAAATTGGTGTTAACTGATCAACATGTATATGAACATATAGTAGTAACATTCATTGGGTGTTGGATAGGTGGGAGAGGGGAGGACAGGATTGGTATATTCACACCTAATGAGTGTGGTGCATACCATCTGGGGGATGGACACACTTGAAACTCTGATTTGGGCAGGGCTAAGGCAATATATGTACCCTAAACATTTGTACCCCTGTAATACACTGAAATAAAAAAATAAAAATTAAAAAATAAAAAATAAAAACAATAAAATAATAAAAGAGAAAGGCTAGAGGCAACATAGGCCTTACCTGAAAGATATTTGCACCCTTAAGTAATGTCTGTTTATATTTGTTCTCAGAAATCATACAATTATTTAAAATGTTAGTAATTTTAATGTACATTAAAGAGTTGTTAAGAAGTTCAAATACTTAATGTCGTGCAAGTTGCTTATAAAAGGTTTTACTGTGCCTCAATATACCTATCACAATGGCAATAGATGTTTCCAGAAATATCAAATGCTTTCTGGTTTAGATTCACTCCATAATGCCACTAGTATTTTCTCATTGACATTTTACTATTATGCTTCAAGCTAAAGAGAGATGGCTGTGTATATGTGTGATATGAAAGGCAAGAGTTTTACCAATGTTCCTTTTAAAATGAAGGCATAGTAAGGTGAATTTTTCGAAAAGGTGTGTGTCTATTCTTTATTCTCATTTTTTCCATCCCTAATTGTAGCTCAGCTCAAGGATTTTGCTTCTTAGAGTCTTTAGGTGTAGCAGAAAGCAGTTGGAAATAAGAATTTCAATATAACAACTGTCTCTTCTGGAAACCTATAGAAATTGGTGATAAAGCAATAATAATGATTACATTAGGCAGTATTACAGTCTGACATTTCTGTCTGGGGGAATTCTAAATCTGAATATTAAAGCTAAGATCAAATATAAGTTTGTATTTTAATTTACTATACTACTTGAGATTATGAAACCATAATCAATTGTGAGTCTGACACCTGTTGAAATTAAGGTTAAAATTATGCTATAAACCATGTCATTTATTATTTACTTTTAAGCACTAATCTTTGCCTAGCATGTTTAAAAAGATGAAAGAAGATATTTGATCTTATAATGTAACCAATAAAGTTGGTTTTTAAATAAATAGGACAATATGGCAGTGTAAGTGGAGAATAGTGATTCTACAGGTAAAATCATTAAAATGGCTCAGTTAATAGCAATCCTCTTTTTGTATTTTCAAGGCATGCTTCCTTCAGGAGGCTTAAAGTGCATTTTTAATATCTTTGTACTGCTTTACAGTAACTCTGTGAAAAATGAAACAAATCTTCTCTCTAAAAATGTCATTGCAAAAAGAATTTTCTCTATGGGAATAAATGACCTAACATTGAATAAATAACCAAAAAAAAAAAAAAATCTATTGCTACCTTCGTCTGCCTCAAAGTGTGTAGTCAGATCAATGGTCCCATTGAACTTTGCACTAGTCTGAAATTATTTGATATATTTGATCAATTTGGGGTGTAACATTTTAAAAAGGAGTTGACAGTCATGTCTAATTTTTCAGTTTGTGTATTCTCACCACTTTTTATGTATGCCTGATATATAATAGTTGTTTAATAAATATTTAATACCTGATTTAATGTCAGATTATGACTGCCATAAAAAAGGTGTACATATAAAGGATTTGGAGGTTTAAAGAAATTTATTAGTGTTTTTTTTTTTTTATTATTGTGTAACCAATTACCATAAACTTAGCAGTCAGTCAGGCTACTGGTCAGGGCTCAACTGGGTTCTATGCTCAGGGTATCACCAGGCTAAAATCAAGGTATTGGCTGGGACTGTGTAATTATAGGAGTGAATATCCCGTCACAGTTTGCTGTATCATATAACCTGACTAAGGCAGTGACTGCCCACAAATTCACAGGTTATGCCCACACTCAAAGACATAAGGTTCTATAAGGCTTATACGACAGGAAGCAAGAATCTTGAGAAATTCGGGGTCATCTTAGAACTCTTCCTACCACAAGAAATAGGGACACACACACACACACAAAGGCAAAATCAAAAAAATTCCATTTGGATGTTGTTACTATCTCTTCATTGTTATCTCCTATTAGAAATAGGAATAAGAGAGAGGATTAAAAATTCTCCTCCACCTGTAGTTCAGCTATCTCAAAGCTGACTTATTTTATGAAATAATAACTAACATGTGTTGAGTGCTTACTATGTGCCAAACATTCTTGTAATTTTTTTAGATACTTTAGCTCAGTTAATCCTGCAGAAACTGTAAAAGATGTAACACTATTATAGCCTATTTTATAGTTAAAGTGAGGCACAAAGATTAAGTTGTTATCAGGGTCAAAATTCTGGTAAGTGGCAATGATAGGATAATATGCTCAACATATATGCTAAGCATATTGACTAAGAAATCACAGAAGGAAAAAGAAAGACAAAATCTTATAATGTTCATAAAAACTAAAACAGAATGGCCAATCACCATTGGGTAGAATCCCCAATCACCATTGGGTAGAATCCCCATTATATTCAGGAAAGGACGTGGGGGATAAAAAGCACTCAACCCAGGTTTGATTTCGTGGCATAACCTGACTTTGGCCTCATGAAAAAGAACTATAATCATGCAAGAATATACTTTGTTTCCTCTCAAAGCTTGATTTTAGTTCCTCCAAAAGAAATCTGGGAAATGTCTTCTCGTTTCCTAAGGGCTGACTGTGAGGTAGACGCAATCCTGTTTCTTTCCCCTGACTTCTGTCACCCTATGCTCTACCTCCAAATACTGATAGTCTCTTTTTTTTTTCCATCTAGATAGAGACTTCAAAGCCCAACAAGCAGCTAAGAATCGGAATCTAAGTCAGGGCTGCTCTAGGGGTGGAGGTGTCTGTGGAAAGAGAGAGGAAGCCACAGCAGGCAAAGAGGTGTTGTAAGACATTTAATGCCCAAGACCCAAATGTTACAGGGAGAAACACGAAAGCAGGGAACACCTTGCATTGCGCTTCTGCAGATAGTATGGCAATTCAGATCAGAAGAGAAACAGGGTCATGTCCCTAAATTAATATTTTGTAGAACTCATCATGAAATTTCAAGAAACTCTTTTATATGCTCAGTGTGGTTCTAGAAAATCTGACTTCTTTGTCAAGAAATTTAGTTATTTTGATTTGAAGAGAATGGTCTAGGAATCAGTTGAGTGACCCTGAGAGAGACTGTAATTCAATAACACTTTTATTAAGATAATTTGATTTTAAGATAAAGAAGCAACAGATAGACAGATGTCCTCCACACTATTGTGAATAAGAATGTAATTTCAATATTGTGCAAATATATAAGCATGGAACATAACCAATAGCAAAATGTGTTTATTTCTATGGATAAAAAATGGTAGTATAAATTTGGCAAGATGCAAAGAGATAATTAGCATAAACATAAAATTGACTTGGAATTACTTGACTACTAGAACTGCATAGAGAATTGTGTTAGTGGTTAATAAACTCGACATTGATAAACATTTTCTAAAGCCAATGAACATATGAATGAGGCAATACAAAAAGATTACTAATTCTTAGAGTTTGTTACCCTACTGAAGAACTGTCTCTTCATGTCTCTCAAAATGAGATTACATTAGTTGACATCATGAAAGAAAAAGTTTGTTGTAATTGTTAAGTCATTTCCTACAATAATTCCTTTTTTGGTTCTGAAGTCGGCTTTAAAAGCTTGAATTATGAATATTTCATATTATATTATTTTCATATTCCATGTGCATACCTCATGCAAATTAACTTTCTCATAGCCTCACACTGACCTTTATATCATTGAAGGAAATTAAATTGTAAAATGAATATGCTTAGGAAAATCTTTTTCAGAAAATAACTCTTCTCCTACATTGTTGAGATTTAAGAGAGGCCTTTAGCATTTCAAGTTATTAATCATGATACATAATGAAATAAAATCTAGATAATTGATAAAAAATTAAAACATTTTGTTTTTCTCAAGATAAAAACGAAATATTAATACTAATGTTTAAAATATTGGAATAGAGCAGAAGTGAAAAAGTACATGGTACAACTAGCTCTTAATATCTTCAGGATACAGGGATTTTTTTATAGCCATACGGGCATATTTTGACATTTTTCCAGACTGGTTGAAATTGGCAAAACATGAATTAAGACATAGACACTTTGTTTCTGTAAATTTCTGAAAATCTTTATTTTGTACTTCCAATAATATATTTACATATTAAGAAATGAAAATACCTTAAACACTTACAACAAAGCAGATATGTTTTTTACACCTAGTTATATACAATCAACTATTTTCTATTTTGTTTAAGAATGTTTTTATAATGGACTTAAACACATGGAACCTTTTCCAAAATTGACCACATACTAGCACGGAAATCAGATCTCAACAAATTCAAAAAAATAAAAATTATACCGTGTGTCTTCTCTGACCATAGAAGTATAAAACTAGAGTTCAATTCATATAGAAACTCTCACAGCTTCACAAAGTCATGGAAACTAAATAATTTGTTATTGAAAAACTCTTGGGTCAAGGAGGAAATTCAGGGGAAAATCAAGAGCTTCTTCAAACCAAATGATAACGGAGACACAAGTTACCAAAACCTGTGGGACACAGCAAAAGCATACCTAAGAGGAAAACTAATAGCAATAAATGCTCATATCCAAAAAGTGGAAAGCTTAGATATTGACAACCTAATGAATAGACTCAAGGAATTGGAAGAAGAAGAGCTAACCAATCCCAATCCTAATAGAAGAAAAGAAACTTTCAATTCTTTAACAATGTTGCTCCATTTGTCTTCCGCTTGCATAATTTCTATTAAGAAATCTGTTTTAATTCCTACCTTTGTGCCTCTGTAGGGAATGTTTCTTTTTCTCTTGTTACCCTTCAGTATTTTCCCTCTATCTATGGTTTCAGCGGTTTGGCTATGATATGCCTCAATGTGCTTTTCCTGGTATTTATACTGCTTGGAATCTCAGAACTTCTTGGATCTGTGGTTTATATTCTTTTATTTATTTTGAAACTTATCTTTTCAAATATTTTCTCTGTCCTGTTTTCTGTCTTTTGTCTGGTACTTCAAGTATGTGTATGTTAGACCATTTGACTGTGTTCCACATCTCTTGTATAATCTGTTCTTTTTTCCTCACTTTTTTTTTCTTTGCAGTTGAGTTTGGATAATTTCTATTGACCTATCTTCAAGTTCACTGACTCTTTTCTCTCTTTTGTCTAGTCTGCTGATAAGCTGGTAGAATGAATTCTCTATGTCATATACACTAGGTTTTCTATTTGATTCTTTTTTCAGAGTTTTCATTCTCTCTGCTGAAATTTCCCATTAATACATATTGTCCACCTTTTTCACTAAATCATTTAACACCTTGCTTATGGTTGTTTTAAAGTATTTGACTGTCTGATAGTTCAAACATCTGAGTCATTTCTGGGTCTAGTTCTGTTGACTGATTTCCTATTTGAATATGTCTCCTTTTTTTGAATTTCATAATGTTTCATCAAATGCTGGATATTTCATGTAATAGAGCAGTAGAAATGGAGATACATAATATTTATACCTGCAGTGGGCACACTGATTCTTCTGTCGGGCCTTTGGTGATTATTAGTAGTTGAGCTGGGCTTGTTATTGCTGTTGCTGCTATAGTTACCCTCAGCTCGCCAGACTTCAAATTCCTCTAATGGAAGGCGGCTGCTTCTTTGTCCTTGACATGAGGCCTGGATTACTGCAGGGCTCTTTTCAGTGTTCCTGTTCTGCACTCAGCTATTAGCAGGTGCTGCACATCTGAGCTGTGTGGATATTTTTCCCCATGGTCTTATTCCTCCTCGAGCAGCACATTGCTATTGCTTGTTATTTGGTGGAGGCTCACGGTGAGGGTTGGTGGGGTTTCTTAGTTCTCTCTATTTAGCCTCAGTCTTAGGAAAGCCTTGTTCACCTGCTTTTTGGGGGTGGGCTTTCTTAGTTCTTCAGACTTCTGCCCTTGTTACATTCCCCTCACCCCCCCCCAGAGCTATAGTCTGCCCTATATAAATGAAGGTCTTTGGAGAGACCTCTTGAGTTAGGACATGTGTCCTGCCACTTTTCCAGTGGTGGCGGACCTCTGCTTTGTATCTGTGAGTTGAGACTCCTGGGCTCAGGCAGCTTTCCCATCCCTCCCTCAGCTGCAGATGGTTTTTGCTGCTAGCCCTCCCTCCACTGCAGTGAACCTTTGTCTCAGACCAGGGGCAAGAGTGTTTTCTACTCCACCCCTAGTGTCTTCCAGAGTTTGCTTTATATAAGATGGGGTTTAGTGCCCATGTTCCACTCAGGGGGCTGTCCCAGGCACCATCTCTGCCCCATCTTGTGAGCATCTGACAGAGACTTCTGGAACAAAAGTTGGTGAATAAAGACAGACTTTCCTTAAGTCTGGGGCTCCCAGAGATTCCAAACTGACAGACTAGCCCACCACACTCAGCATTTAAGAATTTGTTAAAATTTCACCTATTATTTTCATGCTTACTTTTATGATGGTGATCTCTTCCACCCATACCATGCCAAAGGTGAGTTTGTATGTCCCTATTTCCCCTCAGAAAAGCTTGTCACCCTTTGCATGTCTGTACAACCTGGTTGCTTTAAAAATCATTTATTGTTTTTTTAAAAACAAAAACCTTTTATAATATATATGCTATCATTTGAATCCAATAATTCAGATATTTCTATGATCTTTTCCAATCTTTCTCCAATGCATAAAGTTTTTATATCATGTATAAAATATTTTTAATTTTTAAAATGTAATGAACTGTCCATAGATTTTGTTAGCACTTTTGTACCTTGAGGAAGAGGCGTTCTTACTGTATGTTAAGGCATTGGAGAGTTAGTTGGGTGATTACTGATGCCAGGCAAATGTCCTTAAGCAGGTAAGAAAATATTTAATTAACTAGGAATATACCCAGATGATCTTATTTTATCATAGGAGAAACATAAATGATGAGAGCCATTAGGAAATTTACTTTAAAAACTCTATTAGACTGGTATTGCTAGCTTTCTTAACTAGTAATAAGGTTTTGTTTTCTTTAAAAGGGTTTTATTTAAAAGAGAACTGCCTCTATTGCTTTTTGGGTTGGTTGATTTACCCAAGCTGGACTCTCAAATTCCCTTACAGTGAAATGCAGAGATTGCAGGGATGTTGTCATTTCTTCTAATTGAGTCCCCAGAATATGTAGTAAAACAAGAATTATGTTGTGTTAATTTGAAAGCTTATTGGAAACTGTGCTGGTACTTGAACTGAACTCAATACTAAAATGGTTCATTTGAATAAAATGTTTCTTGGCTTCATTCAGAAATTAGCACTAAAAGCTTCTTCCAAATAAATCACATGCTAAGGAGACAAATATTTTTTAAAATTTATGGGTAACATTTGGTACAGATTCTAGCTACTGCTATCCTTGGTTCCTTTTGCTTAATGTTGACTGGATACTAGTTCTTGATAATTTTTCCTCACCCATATGATTTTCAGTCAATAGAAGATAAATTCTTTTCCTTCTCAGTTGAAACTATCAAAGTTAGGTATCTACTTTCTAATGTATGTCCAGGAACATATATTGAAAGGGCTACTACTGGAAGGTAGGCATTTCTGGTTGAAATGCAATTCAATCACTGTCAGAATAGCTTCTTGGTAGAATATCCCAGGCTCCACGCTTTTCGATCAACTAAATAGTCACCATATGGAATTCCCAATCTTTGGTTAAGAGCTGTGATTTCAAGATCACCAGTATCTTTCCATTCTTTTGCAAAACACAAGTTAGAGCTTTGTGCTTTATAGTTGCTCTGCTTCTGTGTGGGTCTGTTTTTCTTCCTCCCACATTCCTTCTTTCTAATGTAGACTGCTGAAAAGTTGTGATTGTAATAAAAGCAATCTCAGTTTATCTTTATACTGTAAAAACTCAGGAGACATATTGATAGTTCTTTCATGAGAACATAATTCTAGACCAGGCAGCAAATCCCTGTAGTCCCGAATTATTTGGTGAAAAACTCCAGTGTTTTTTTCCCTGAAAATCATATCTCATATGGTTTGAATATTGATGGATATTTTGTTTGCAGAGTGCTTGTGACAGAATGCCAGAAATATACATGCTTAAATCATTTTTAAAAATCACAGAGTTTAGAGGGCCAATTTTTTTTAACAGAAAGAAAATAAGATTATAAATATAAAAACAACTTAAAATGTAAAAATTATTTTATAATCCAGTAACAAGCATTGTGATTCATGATCATAATTATCAACCCAATAACCATTATGGTAACCACCATAGCTACCCTGGATTGAGTACTTACTAAGGATCAGAAACCACGCTAATTATTTTACCTATACAATTGATGTTTGAACAACATAGGGGTTAGGGATGCTGACACCCCATGCAGTTGAAAATTTTCATATAACTTTTGATGTCCCCAAAACTTTACTAATGCCAACTGTTGACCAGAAGACTTACCAGTAACATAAACAGTCTATTAACACATATTTTGTATGTTATATGTATTAGATACTGTATTCTTACAATAAAGTAAGCTAGAGAAAAGAAAATGTTAGTAAGAAAATCATAAGGAAGAAAAAATATATTTACTATTCATTAAGTGGAAGTGGATCATCATAAAGGTCTTCATCCTCATCATCTTCATGTTGAGTAAGCTGAAGAGGAAGAGGAAGAGGAGGGGTTGATCTTATTGTCTCAGGGATGCAGAGACAAAATCCACATATAAGTGGACCTGTGCTGTTAAAACCACTGTTATTTAGGGTGAACTGTATTTTAAAATGTTTCTTTTTACAAAAACCTATGAAGTAGGCAATATTCAGAGTGGTTAAGAGCATGGACTCATGCATGCCAGAGTGCCAGTGTTCTTATTCTGCACCACCATTCACTAGGTATGTGATCCTGGGTGAACTTATTAACTCTCTTTGTCATTCCTCATGTGAACAATGGCAAAAATTCTAGTACCTACACCATAGAATTGTTGTGAGGAATAAATCAGACAGTATGTGCAAAGGATTAAAACAACCTGGTACTTGGAGGCAGCTAGTAAGTGGTAGTGCTAGGATTTATTTTCCCATGTTTATTGTATGCCAAAAATATTGAAGAATTATTGTTGAGAACCATTTTCTTTCTGCAATGTTTCCTCCTGCTCTATTGGATTAAGTAGGGAAAATAGTATAGTCTTGGTCTGACATGTATGTGATATAAGATATTTTGCTCTCTTTTTATGAGCTTATAACATTTGAAAAGGACCAAAATCAAAGTATAAAGAAAAAGATAATAAAACGAAAAGTATTCTGGCATAATGTTGTAAAGTTCATCATGTTTAGAATGGGCATAAGATGCCTGTTTTTAACACTAAGTCCTCACCAAAGGACTGTGTAATTATTAAACAGATGAGAATTGATTGAAAAGACCTGCTTGTGTTTATTCTTTATTTTCCTGTGACTAACAGCTTGAAGAAAATACCCTGTTTGACATTTTTAGAGTCTCTGCTGAATAAGGCAACATTAGTTAAATAAACAAATCATTAAGTTGGAATGCAAGAAATAAACAAAGACATAGTTTACCAATTTTTAGATAGATGAAATTTATTTTGATAGAGCAAGTTATTTTTATAGGGAGACTTTAAAAATATTAATACTGTTTGCATTATGTAAGTCACAGTCACCTTTATATATAAGCTAGAAAATGCACATTGATTTTGAAATCATTCTAAGCAGCAGTCTCCATGGGGAGACTCACATTAAAGATTTACCCTTAAAGATTTAACCTCCAAAGTATTGGTGAAGTATTTAAAGAGAACATAAATCTGGATTTAAAGGGGATGGAGGCAATTAATATATAATAATTTAAAAAAGAAATAAAACAAATCCAAAGAACCACCCAGAGTTGGATGAGTGGAAGGATAATGCCTGTGTTGAGGTTAAGGCCTGGGCATCCCTCTGAACCTAATGAATAATCAGTGCCTTTGCGTAACTGATTGACAGAGCTTTATGTAACTGACCGTTAACTCTTTATCGTAGATTTTTCTTTCATACTTTGCTTTTAGCTTTAAGCAATTTTTATTTGTGACTGATTGTGAGAGGAATTATGATCTGTGCTACAAATATGAGGAACATTTATATTTTTGGTTAGAAATGGTTGTTTAATTTGATAACTGTAACTTTGGTTTATATGCAAAATTTCATCCCCAGTGCAGTTTATTTCTCTCCGATGATTCTTCATTAAATCATCTAATTTACAACTCTACATGATGGACAAACACTTTAGAAAGGCTGAGATTGAGAGGCCCTCTGGTCCTTCTTTAAGCAAAAGATACAGGTATTAGCATGGTTGAAGACCAAGAGAGCAGAATGTCTTAAAGATTTAAAATCTTACCACTGATCCTCATGGCTACTTTTGGAAAAACTTCAGAACTATTCATTGGTTTTGCTTGTGTGAAAGCTAATGTCACAGCATAGATGTTTCCCTGGTTGTGCTTAGGCCAAAGGTATGAGAAAGCATATTATAATAGGTAGAAGAGGGAAAATGGCTTGTTTGAAAGGAAACTTGGGCTCTATTGTGATTCTGATTTATTATAATTATGATTTTTTTAACTGGTGGCAACTGGAGGAAGTTGACTTTTTTTTTTTTAATACCTTCTAAGTTCTTTCTATGTCCAAATTCTTATAAAACTGCACTGCTATTTTTCTTCTTTTAAAAATTGCTATTCCTTCAATGGTGGATAAAAATTTCAAGGACCTGCTGGATGTTGAGGGTTGAGAGGGAATCCTCCCCCTGACCTAATACATTAAAAAAACAGTCATCCAGAGAGAGGCAAGATGGTGGATGGGAAAAACTGCCAGCCAGAGTGTCTCTGCAAGAAAGACAAATTTTAGAAGAAAGTGAAAACAAATAAATAGGCAGACAAACATAGATCAGATGAAGGTCAGAAGGAAGGGTACCTGAAAGTACAGGAGACT
Organism: Lepilemur ruficaudatus; assembly: GCA_963574885.1. Classification (NCBI taxonomy): domain Eukaryota; kingdom Metazoa; phylum Chordata; class Mammalia; order Primates; family Lepilemuridae; genus Lepilemur; species Lepilemur ruficaudatus. The sequence goes on from CAUYRT010049288.1 coordinate 11,610, forward strand.
CCATGGGAAGAAGTTGTGGAGGAGAACTGGAAGGAGAAAGGCCCCCGAGAGGCTTGGAGACCAGCTACAAGGGTAGGTAGAGCAGTTAAATTTCCCCTCCCTTGCGTGTCAGACTGCTGGTGGGCTCCTGAGTGGTTGGAGAGATCTGCCAACACCAGCCCAGAGATAGCCACCGCCAATGAGTGGTGAGCCTCTTGCACATGGGACACCAGGCTCCCAGCTCCCTTGGGGCACCTCCCCACAGAGCTGAGCCAATCAGCAGGTGCCATATTGCTTCATTTTCCTCTTCCCCCTTGCTACCCATAGCTGCTGAGAGAGACAATTTAGCCACCACCCGGAGGCATCTGCAGGGAATGGGACCTTTCCTTTTGGGGCCCTATAGTGGACTGAGGGGTACTCAGACTGTGAGCTCCCTACCCGCCAGCCCTCCCAGGTGCTGCTTGCCTGGTGACTACAGGACAGTGGGGCAAATCCCAAGGCAGAGAAACATTGATCCAGCTTGGGCAGCCCGTGGGTGACTTGATACCAGCACTCCTCTCTCTGGCAGGGTCAAGGACTGATCCCTGGGGCCCAGGGGACAGGCCCGCAGACCAGATCCTGTACACCCAGGTCTCAATTGCACTGCCCCAGGACACAGAAGAGATATTTGTGAATGAGCCCACTGAAGTGTGTGTACCTTCAGGGGCAGATCAGCAGGCTTGAGGGGCAAACTTCCTCCCAGGGGAGGGCCATGCTCCCAGCTCAGGCTGTGATCCTGGGCAGGGAACCTCCTGGCCTGCATCACAGCAAGGGGAGATCTGCTGGCTTGAGGTCTTGCCTGCTATCAGAGGCCCAGGAGAAGCCGCGGAACAGGGGAGGGTGGAAAGGAGCAAGGACTGCTCCAGACTGCATGTCTCAGACAGCCCCACCCCCACATGCAGACTTTTCTGCTGAGTGGGGCCATTTCAGCCCCTCCCTGACAGCTTTGCCCAGAAGCAGAGAACAGACCTTTGACCCCTGCTAACAGCATTTGTAGTGCTTGAGGGCAGGCTCACCCAACCCAGCTCCACCCAGACTCACTTCTCCAGCTGCCCGCACTGAGGTAGAGAATAAGGACACACCTGGAAGTCCCAGGACCCCATCCACCACCTGAGGCATTAGAGTGCCTCTCCAGAGGAACAAGAGCTGGTTACAGGACCCAAAAACAACACTGCAGCCTGCTCCTCCCAGCAAGCGCCACCTACTGACAGGGAGGTCAATTTGCACACCTTTTTTCTGCATCTACTGACTCATCATACAGGGTGTGGTCGAATCTCACCCACAAACACCACCTATTGACTCAGAGACTAAAGAGGGCATGTCATTATCCAAACGAAAATCTAAAAGTAAGAAGCAACAGTTGCTCCAGATGGGAAGGAATCAGCAAAAGAACTCTGGAAGTATGAAGAATCAAATGGAAAGCACACTCCCAAAGGGGAATACCAGCTCTCTAGAAATGGACATCAACCAAATTCAGAACACTAAAATGACAGAAGAATTTTGAACATGGATTATAAGAAAACTCAATGAAATGTAAGAGAAAATGGATAACCAACACAAAGAAACCACACAAAAAAATCTAGGACTTAGAAGAAAAATTCACTAAAGAAATTGAAATATTAAAGAAAAATCAAACAGAACTTCTAGAAATGAAGAATTGATTCAAGGAATTACAAAACACAGTGGAAAGCCTCAAGAACAGAGTAGATCAAATGGAAGAAAGAATCTCAGAGATTGAAGACAACAC
>CAUYRT010049289.1:0-13750 GCA_963574885.1 Lepilemur ruficaudatus
GGGGCTGGGTTTGGGGGTCACATCCTGGCTAAGTTACTTCATTCTCCTGAGCTTGACTTCCTGTAAAGTAGGGAAACTCTAAAATGACTGTGAGGGCAGAGACCTTGACTGTTGTTCTTGTTTTTGAACCTACATTGCCTGGCTACATGTAGATAGTATTTGTGGGGTGAATGAAAAACTTAGGCGTTTTTACCAGAAGTTGATCTTGCTGTGCTCTCTGTTGATGGGGCAGATGGGATCGTTATGCTGTATTAAGTGGTGATAGCTCTCAGGGTCCTGGACTTGGCTGGGCCCCTCTTGCCTTCCTGGGTGGTTAGTGGGAGCTAATTTGACAATTTGGGCTACTCTTCGTGGGTCACTTTCTGCCCTTTCTTGGCCCTGCATTCGAAAGTGATCGTGGGCTGCCCGTGCCCTGGTCATTGATAGTGCAGGGAGAGGAATTGCTGAAAGCGTTTCCCCGTGTTTGGAGGGTCCACTCCTGTCCCTTTCAAACTCTGGAGCTTTCCCACACTTCTTCTTACCACCTTTTAATGCCTCCTGGCACCTGCTATCTGGCTTGAGTGCTCCTTATGTGAAGCTGTGTGTGCCTATGAGGCTTTAACTGAGGTGCATCAGGGTGGGTTCCTGCCTCAAGGAGCGAGTGGGTTGGTGGTAGAACCTGGGGGAGGTCACCCTTTTATCCCCCGACCTCTCAGTACTAGTCACACCCTGTGGCAGTTGTTGGTTTGCTTGTCTCTTCGCCTCTCTCTTCTGGGACCCTGAGGGCAGAGTCTGAGTCTTGCCTCTTGATTTACTCTGTGCCTGGCAGGTGGTCGTTGTTCAGCAGTTACAGAACAAATGAAAAACAGGAGATAGGAAAAAAAGACTCAATGTTGTAAGGGGATGGGGCTCAGCACATCATGGCATGTCAGGAAGATGCTTTTGAGCAAGGGGGTGGTGAGAGCTATTTCTCACTGGCCTAGTGATTCGTCCAGTGATACCCCCCTGGCATGGGATTTGTCCATGGTCCACTAGGATGAATTTCCTCATGGATTGTCATGGTGTCAGGGACCAAAGCAGAGGTATAGCTAGGGATGGCTGACATAATTGAGCATGCTATGTAATTGGCCCTGGCCTCCAAAGTGACAGATGAGCCACTCCTGCCCATAATGGTCCTTCGTGCCCATACCAGACTCTGCCACGCTGGTGTGACCCACTCCCAAACCTGACCCAGGTTCAGAGTCCCATTCAGTGTACTACTTCAGGACCAGTGCAAATCAGTCAATGTATACATAAGATGAAACTGAAGCCATCTGTGATGTAGAACTATGCATGGCCACATCTTTAGATGGATTCTTCAAAATAGACTGATGTTTAGGTAATGACAGCCAACTTGTGTGAAGCATTTACTGCCTGGTAGCTTCTGTGCCAGGTACTCTCTATGTCCTTTCCAGGGTGGGTTTGATCAGGTGATGTCTAGATTGCTCATCTGGGACTTCTTATTTTGCAGAGGAGGCATCTTGATGCAGAGGGGCCCATGAGAGGTGTCTCAGTCCTGCCAGGAAGCAGCTGGACCATGGTGCTCCTGAGGTGAGTTCTGTCCTCTGGAGATCTGGGCTTTGCATCCCACATGGGTGCATGCAGGTTCCCTGGGCATGATGTAGTCTGGGAAGGAGATAGAGGTGAAATGAGGTAGCTTCATCTTGGTCTCCAGTGTTACCCTCTGTAGGGTCATCAAGAATGCATTTGGTTCCTCTTTGTGTACCTTCTTGAGTGTAGAGTTTTCTGGGACCCTTTACATTGGTGTGTCAACAGCAGAATTTCTGAATTGGAAGCAGGAAAGATTTTGGCATCAAATTTGCCCATACCCAGGTCTCAAGCACTTCACTGTCACCTCCTAGCTTTGGGACCTTCTTTGATCCTCGGTTTCCTCATCTGGAAAAGGGAAATGCAGTGAGGTGAGTATTCTTAGCTCACACAGCACCTGTCTTCCACACCCTAAGAACTCTGCAGCTTTCTTACCTGGAGGGTCTTCTTGGCCTCCCCTAGCTGGGCAGGTTAAGTTTGTGCTGGACAAGGTGGCAGCTGCTGGATCCTGTGCTTTGCTGTGCCACTGTCCCAGGTCAGGCCATTTTCCAGGCCTCTGACACTGGTCTCTGATTCTAGCAAGCTCAGTGTTCTTTTCTACCCTTGTGCTCAAGGTGATTACAGGCTGCTCGTGTCTGGGTTATTGGTGATACGGTTGCAAGGTTTTCCTCATGTGCAGAGGATCCATTCTTGTCCACTCCGGATGGGACAGCCTTAGGGGATAGTAGCAGTGACCCAGGATGGGCTAGAAAAGCTGTCAGTGCATCCACCTCCCGAGACGCTGATTCCCCTGGTGTTTTCCTGTGGGTGAATGCAGGGTTCACTGGACACACCCTAAGCAGTGCCAAGTGTGTTCATTACTTGCTGGCTTGTTGTCCTCTGTAGGAGTGTCACATGATGCTGCTCCATGTACGTCGTGAGAAGTGTCCTCAGGGAGAGCATGGATTGTGAGGTCCCAGGTAAGTGGTGTCCTGCCTGGTTCTCTAGAGCTTAAGTTCTCTGCAGGCTGCGGGGCCAGAGGTGTTTAGGTATTATCGAGTGGGGAGTGAGAACACAGATGAAGGCTGCTTCCCTTTCCTCCTGGCTTTGTCCCCTTGGCTGTCAGGGACAGGATTGGGTCTTCTTCTGCCTTGGTGGGGCTGCTGCAGAGAAGGTGCTTCCAGAGCTTAGTTTGGGCTCTGAGAGTCCCTGAGAGGCCACTGTTGTATTGAGAGGAAATCAGCAGTGTGCTGGAAGGGACAGAGGGCTTCGTTTTAGACTCAAACCTAGATCCTTATCAGTGGCCAGCTGAGTGATCTTTGAGCCTCAGTGGAAATACTGTTGTCAGGTAATGAACATTGTTACCACACAAACCCAGTCTCTTAGAGCCCAAGGATTCTCAGTATTTTTGCCAATGTTGGCCTTCCCTTGCCAGGGGTGGGGAATGGGGCGGGGCAGTAAGTGATCTCTGAGAATCAGGCAGCGCCTGTAATCTTAGGCCGTAAGTCTGATCGTTCCCCAGGGCGCAGGCATGGCCTCCTTGTCAGCCTATCCTCGGCCCTCTTCTGCCCCTGCATTCGAAAGTGATCGTGGGCTGCCCATGCCCTGGTCATTGATAGTGCAGGGAGAGGAATTGCTGAAAGCGTTTTCCCCGTGTTTGGAGGGTCCACTCCCATCCCTTTCAAACCCTGGAGCTTTCGTACACGTCTTCTCGGCAGATTTGTCCCCTCCTGGCGCCTGGCGCTGTATGGGTCATTGAGGGCCCCTTCTGCCCAGCACAGTGTGGGCTACGAGGAGGCTTAAGGAAAGGGTAGTGAGACAGGGCCCTGCCTCGGGGAGTTTGTGTTTATGGGCTAGTTTTGAAGCCACAATAGCGGTTACCCTCCTCCTAGGGCTCCCCTGGAAGTTTTTTCTGCCTTCTATTGCACCCCTGCCCACATCCTCAGCCCTGCCTCAGCAGTGATCGCACCATCTGGGAGTTAGTTGTTAGTTCTCTCATCGTGCCCCCTGTGCTGTGAGCTTCTTGAGGGCAGTGCCGTCTTGTTTCACGTGCCTGGTGCCTGACGTGTAGCACCTGGACAAAAAGAAAACAAGGAGAAGACACATCCGTTGTACAGTGACAGGGCTCATCCCGTGGAGCAGTGTTAGGGTGAAGAGTGCCCTTGAGCAAGCAGCTATGATAGTCCACCCTTAGTCCTGGCCGGGAAGGGCCCATGGGTCAGCAGGGGTAGATTTTCCCTCTTGCCTCAGATTAAGGTACTAATCAAAGTGGGCAAAGCACCGTGTGGTTGGATAAATGAACGCAGCCCTTAAACGCTAGATGGTCGGTGTGGGGCCCTCCCACCACCCGTTGCCTGTCCCAGGTATGTGCAGGTTGCTGCCAGGCTTGGGCCACTCCCCAAAACTCCCTGGCCTCAGCATCTTTTTTTTTTTTTTTTTTGTTTTTTGAGACAGAGTCTCACTCTGTTGCCCGGGCTGTAGAGTGCCGTGGCATCAGCCTAGCTCACAGCAACCTCAAACTCCTGGGCTCAAGCAATCCTTCTGCCTCAGCCTCCCGAGTAGCTGGGAGTACAGGCATGTGCCACCATGCCCGGCTAAATTTTTACATATATTTTTAGTTGTCCAATTAATTTCTTTCTATTTTATAGTAGAGACGGGGTCTCGCTCTTACTCAGGCTGGGCTTGAACTCCTGATCTTGAGCTATCCACCCGCCTCGGCCTCCCAGAGTGCTAGGATTACAGGCGTGAGCCACCGTGCCCGGCCCAAAGCTATGTTATTTTTAGCATATTCACTCAAGCCCCCTCCTTTCCACCACCTTCCATCTTAAGACTTCCCGTGCAGCCCCATTGCTTTCCCATTTGCCCTTATGATTCCATTTATTTAGGTACCTACAGCCCCTCAGAAGCTCCTTTGCAAACGTTATAGTAATTGTAATTACCTTGCTTCTTCCCCCTCTGTCAAACCCACCAGACTCCAACCCTAGGTGAACCCAACCATCTGTCTTCTCTGTTCTCGCACCCAAGCTGGAAGAACACACTTGAACTGAAAGGTATCATTGAAAAATCAACATTTCCAATCTAAACATTGCTTGGCAACCTAATTATGTACCTCCAGTAAACTCAGTCGATCACTTTCCTAAATGATTATTTAGTACTTCCCACTCTTCTCAAATCTTTCCCTTGTCTCTCTAAAAGAGTCCATCTATAAATTCCAGGAATTTTATGCCGCAAATATATCCCTTAACCATTCACTTCTCTCCTTCATTGCTTTAAAAACCACCATCATCTCTAGGCTGGGTCACCACAGTAGTCGTCTAAGGATTCTCCCTTTCCTGCTACCTTCTTGCCCTCTCCATGAATGTTCCACACAGTCACTAGAGTGATGTTTTAAAAATGTTCATCAGGTTATGCCATTCACCTATCAGTCCATGACTTCCCATTGCATTTAGAAAAAAATTTCCAAATTCCTTAATATAACCCAGTACCCTGTATAGTCTGACTCTATTTTCATCCATGCCACTTTTTTCTTGCTCATTACATTCCAGCCACAGTGTTTCATGTGCCAAGCCTCCTACCTTTCTCCTGCCTTGGCACGTTCTCTTCCTTCTTCCCTCTGCCTGGTGTGCTCTCCCTGCTTCCCTGTACTCCCTTCCAGTCTTCACTTAGACAATTTGTATTCATTCTTTTTTTTTTTTTTTTTGAGACAAGTTCTGGCTCTGTCTCCTAGGCTACAGTGCAGTAGCCCTGTCATAGCTCACTGCAGCCTCCTATTCTTGGGCTTAAGTGAGCCTCCCACCTCAGCCTCCTGAGTAGCTAGGATTAGAGGTACAGGCCACAACCCGGGGCTAATATTTTTATTTTTTGTAGAGACTGGGTCTCGATATGCTGCCCAGGCTGATCTTGAACTCCTGGCCCCAAGCAGTTCTCCCACCTTGGCCTCCCAAAGCACTGGGATTTCAGGCATGAGCCACCGAACTGGGCCCCTCTATTCATTCTTTAGGTCTCACATTTAATGAGTGACCCAATCTTAGAGAAGTCTACTGTGACCAAGCCCATCTTTAAATTATGTATCTTCACTCCTTTTCATGTGCTAAATTATTTTTCTTTATAGCGTTTACATAGCTACTCATTTCCATATGTATTTACTCAATTTTTGACTCTTTTATCAGAGTTCCTTGAAAGCAGGAACCACGCCTAATTTGATTTTCACTATATACCAGCTCCTAACAAAGTGTTTACTACCATAATGAGTGTCCCAGACATATTTGTTAAATTAACACTGAGTGAAAATGTCGTTGCTGATTTAGTGGGGGAGAAGGGAGAAGGTATAGAAAAAAGAAAGATGGGAGAGGTGTTTTATAACTACTTTGGTATGATTATTGGCACCCCTTTTTGTTTTTACCGAAAACAAAAAACGAAAACACTGCTTTAAGTGCTTCTAAAACAATCACATTGTATTTGGGCTAGAAGAGACCTTACCACAATTACCTCATATTGCAGAAGAAGGAATTATATTTTATGACTTATTTTAAATAAATCTTTGCTAATGTTTTAAAGCAGGAGTTGGTAAACTATGGCTTGCGGGCCAAATATGGCCTGCCCCTATTTCTGTAAATAAAGTTTATTCAAACACAGCCACGCTCATTCACTTATGTATTGCTATGGCTGCTTTTATACCAGGACAGTAACGTTGAGTAGCTGTGACAGAGAATATGGCCTAAGATTTGCAAGCCTAAGATATTTCCTATCTGGCCCTGTATGGAGAACATTTGCTGAATCCTGCTTTGAAATATTAAAGAGAACATTTGCTAAATCCTGCTTTGAAATATTGAAGAGAAAAGAAAGTTTTCTTTAAATATTTCTGTCTTTTCTGATTTGTTTTTATCTTTTTATTGAGGTATATCTGTACTAATGGCATAAACAGCACTGATCGTTAGTGTACTGCTTGATAACTTTTTAAATATGTAAACATCCACTCAAGCATTACTCCGATAAATATATTGAATATTTTAAGTCTTCTAGAAGCTTCTCTCATGGCCATTTCCAGTCAACCCCTCATCTACAGCCAACCACTACTATAACTTCTATCACTAACAATTAGATTTGCCTGTTCTTGAACTTCTTATAAATGGAATCATACAACACATACTCTTCTTTTGTACTAGCTTCTTTTACTCAACATATAATGTCTATTATTTCTGCATAGCATTCCATTGTATGAAAATACCACAAGATATTTATCCATTCTGCTGTTAATGGACATTTGGATTATTTCTAGGTTTGGGGCATGAATATTCTTGTATGTGCCTTTTTGGTGGATATATACACACATTTTTTTTAAGTATATGCCTAGGGGTAAATTTGCTAGACATGTTAGCTTAATATGCAGCAACAGTTTTCCATAGCAATTGTACCAATGTACATGCTCACCAAATATGTGAGAATTCCAGATACTCCACATCTGTGACAACACTTGGTATTACTATTCTTAATTTTAGCTATTCCTGGGAGTCTACAGTGGTATCTCATTGTGGTTTTATCTTGTATTTCCCTGATACCTATCTTTTCATATGGTTAATGGCCATTAACATAGCCTCTTTCTTGAGGTGGCTATTTAAGTCTTTGCCTCATATTTTTAAATGGGGAAAAATATATCCCCCATTAGATATATATAGTCAGATATAGAATACGTATTTTTTGATTTTATGTGTATATATATACACACACACATATATATACACACAATGAATAGCTTCTTCCAATATTTGGTTTATTTAATGCTTAATAGTTTTGTGTCTTGTGTAAGAAATCTTTGCCTAATCCAAGGTCATAAATACATCCTCTTAATGTTTTCTCTGCACATCTAGGTTTGTGATATAAGATAAATTATTTTCCATATATAGTTTGAAGTACAGATCAAGGTTAATTTTTTTTCTTCATGTTTATATACAGTTATTCCCACACCATTTACTGGGAGAAAACAAACCCACTATCCTTTCCTCACAAAATTGCAGTGATATCTTTGTTATAAATCAAGTAACTCTCCAGGTATGAGTCAATTTCTGACCTTCTTTTCTGTTCATTTGGTCTACAATTTACCTAATCTTATACCAGTACTACACTGTGTTAATTACCATAGCTCTTAAATTCTGGTAGTGTAGTAAATTCTCCATCTTTGTTTTATTTCTTCAGAATTGTTTTGACTATTTTAGGTCCTTTGCATTTCCACTTAATTTCATAATCAGCTTGGTTATTTCTGCAAAACAAAATTTAAAAAAAGCCGTGGAATTTTTTTTTTGTGATTGCATTGAAACTATGGATCAGTTTTGGAAGAATTACATCTTTACAAAATTGACTTTTCTAATCTAAAAACAAGGTATATCTCTTAATTTGGACCTTTTTAAATTTTCAGAAAAGTTCTATAGTTTTCAAGATAAAGGCTTTTCACTTCTTTCATTTATTCTTATGTATCTTATGGGTTTTTTTCTTTTTTTTTTTAGATGGCTTTACAAGAAAATATTTTATAATTTTGATGTTATTATAAGGTATTTTTTGACATTTTGTTTGTTGCTAGTACATGAAAATACAATTGATTTTTGCATCCTGAATATGTTGAACTCCCTTATTAATAATTTATAGATTCTTTGGATTTTCTATATACAAAAGCATATCATCTAATAAAAGCAATTTTATTTTTTTCTAATATTTATATATTTTGTTACTTTTTCTTGCCTTATTATTTGATTTTTACCTCCAGTACAATAATTGAATAAAAGTGGTGAGTGTGAACATCCTTGAATTATTTCTCACTTGAGCCAAAAAGTGTTCAAAATTCCACTATAATTTTAGGGTTATGAGATTAAGAAGATTCCCTGTTACCACTAGTTTGCTGACAGTTTTTATCCGATCTGGATGTGAATTTTATCAAGTGCTTTTTATGAATCTATTAAAATGATAATATGTGGCCAGGCACAGTGACTCATGTCTGTAATCCTATCACTCTGGGAGGCCGAGGCAGAAGGATGGCCTGAGGTCAGGAGTTTGAGATCAGCTTGAGCAAGAGCAATACCCTGTCTCTACAAAAAACAGAAAAATAAAATTAGCCGGGCATAGTGACACATGCCTGTAGTCCCAGCTAGTCGGAAGGCTGAGGCAGGAGGATCACTTGAACCCCGGAGTTTGAGGTTGCAGTGAATTATGATGCCACCATTGCCCTGTAGCCATGGCGTCCAATGAGACCCTGTCTCAAAAAGAAAAAAAAAAGATAATATGTTTTTACTTCCTTATTGTGTTATTCCTGGAGTAAACCCTACTTGGTCATGGTGTATTATCCACTTATATATTGCACGATTTAATTTATTAATATTTTGTTGAAATTTTTTGCATCTATTTCATGAGAAATTTTGGAATGTAATTTTCTCTTCTTGTAATTTCCTTGCCAGGATTTGGTATTGAAGTTATATAGCCTCATGAAATAAATTGTAAAGCGACCCTCTTTCTCTAGTCTTTGAAAAATTTTCTTGTAAAATTGGTGTCATTTTTTTTCCTTAAATTTTTGGAAAATTCACCAGTGAAGTCATCTGAGACTTATGTTTTCTTGGAGGGATGGTTTTTAAGTTATAAATTCAATTTCTTTAGTAAATATATAGAGTTTGTGAAGAATTTTCCAATTTCTTTCAAGTTGTTAATTGATTGACATAAAGCTGTTGATTTTATTTTTTCCATCTTTTTTTTTTTTTTGAGACAGAGTCTCACTCTGTTGCCGGGGCTAGAGTGCCATAGCATCAGCCTAGTTCACAGCAACCTCACTCCTGGGCTCAAGCAATCCTTATGCCTCAGCCTCCCAAGTAGCTGGGACTACAGGCATGCGCCACCATGCCCGGCTAATTTTTTTTTATATATATATTTTTTAGTTGGCCAATTAATTTCTATTTTTAGTAGAGACGGGGTCTCACTCTTGCTCAGGCTGGTTTCGAATTCCTGAGCTTGAGCGATCTGCCTGCCTGGGCCTCCCAGAGTGCTAGGATTACAGGCATGAGCCACCATGCCTGGCCAATTTTTTCCATCTTTTTAATGTCTGTATAATCTGTATGGATGTACCCTTCCATTCACGATATTGGTAATCTGTGCTTTATTTTTTTCTCTTGATCAGTCCTGCTAGGGGTAGTAATCACTTCTAAGAATCAACTTGTTATTTTTCTCTGTAGTACATCTGCTTTCTATTTTGTTGATTTCTGCACTTATCTTTATAATCATTCTTCCTTTTACTTTCATTGGGTTTAATTTACTCTTTCTAGTTTCTTCAGTTGGAATCCAAGAGGTCTTTGATTTTTTTTTCTAATGTGTACATTTAAAGTTACAAATTTTCCTGTGAGTACATACATTTTAGTATGTCATGTTTTCATTTTCAATCTGTTCAAAATAATTCTAATTTCTAATGTGAATTCTCCTTTGAAGTGTGGGTTATGTAAAAGTACATTGCTGGCTGGGCATGGTGGCATGTGCAATCCAGCAGGAGGATTGCTTGAGCCCAGGAGTTTGAGGCTGCAGTGAGCTATGATTGTGTCTGTGAATAGCCACTACACTAGAATCTGGGCAACATAGCAAGACTCCACCTCTAAAATAAAATAAACAATTATTTTTTAAAAATATGTTGCTTACTTTTCAAACATTTTGGGGTATTCTGATTACCTTTTCATTGATGAATGATTTTTAGTTTAATTCCACTGTGATTAGAGATATACTCTGTGAAATACCAGTCTTTTGAAATTTACTGAAACTTGATGTAGGACACAAAATTTAATCTTTTTGATACGGATTGTTTCTCAGCAGTGTTGGGTATACTGTTTTATCCATGTTAATCAGATCAAGTTAGTTGACAATGTTGTTCAAGTCTTCTATGTCATTATTGGTATTTTACTGTTTGGTCTATTAGCTACTGTCTCAGTCCATTTGTGTTGCTACAACAAAATACCTTAGAGTGGGTGATTTATAAACAACAGAAATTTATTTCTCGCAGGTCTGGAGGCTGGGAAGTCCAATTTCAAGGTGCCAGCAGATCTGATGTCTGATGAAGGCTCACCCTTTGCCTCATAGATGGCGCCTCTTGCTGTGTCTTCATGTGGCAGAAGGGGCAGAAAAGGCAAACAGGCTCCTTCAAGCCCTTTTACAAGGGCACTAATCCCATTCATGAGGGTGGAACCTCCATGACCCAATTACCTCCCAAAGCCCCATTTCCCAATACCGTCACACTGGCAACGACGTTTCAGCAAATGCCTCTGAGGGGAAACATTCAGATCACAGCAGGTACTCAGTGGTGTTAAAATCCTCCACTTTGATTTATATTTTACTTCTCTTTTGAGTTCTACCATTTCTTGTTTTTTCATTTTAAAGCTATGTTATTATGTGCATACAAATTAATTTCAAATTGTCTTCCTGTTGACTCATTTATTATTAAATATACCTATATTACCTTTAGGAATATTTCTTGTCTTAAAGTTTCTTTAATTATAATATAGACATGCTAGCTTCCTTTTGGTTAGTGTTTGTACAGCAGAGGTTTATCTGTTTATTTTTTAGCTTTTGTGTGTTCTTATATTTACAATATGTCTTTTGTAAATAGCATATAGTTGGGGCTTTCTAAAAGCCAATTTGGCAATCTTACTCTTTCAATAGGAGTGTATTTAGTACATTCATATTTAATATAGTTACTGATTTGGTTTGCTTATAAGTCTGTGATCTTGCTATTTGTTTTTTATTTGTTCTGTCTATGCTTTGTTACTTTATTCTGCCTTCCCTGCCTATGTCTAAATTAATTAAATAATTTTAATATCCTATTTTTAGTTACTTTTTTTTGGAGAGAGGGTCTTGCTCTGTTGCCGGGATAGAATGCAGTGGCATCATCATAGCTCACTGCAACCTCACACTCCTGGGTTCAAGTGATCCTCCTGCCTCAGCCTCCCAAGTAGCTGGGACTACAGGTGCACCTGGCTAGTTTTTCTATTTTTTGTAGAGACAGGGTCTTGCTCTTGCTCAGGCTGATCTCAAATTCCTGACCTCAAATGATCCTCCTGCCTCAGCCTCCCAGAGTGCTAGGATTACAGGTGCGAGCCACTGCACCTGGCTTCTTTTTTTTTTTTTTTTTTTTTTTTTTTGAGACAGAGTCTCGCTCTGTTGCCTGGGCTAGAATGCCGTGGTCATCATAGCTCACAGCAACCTCAAACTCCTGGGCTTAAACTCCTTCTGCCTCAACCTCCTGAGTAGCTGAGACTACAGGCACACATGACCATGCCAAGCTTATTTTTCATGGAGACAAATTGCCGGCCTCAAGCAATCTCCTCCCCTACCCCCAACCCACCCTGGCCTCCCAAAGTGCAAGGATTATAGGTGTGAGCCACCAAGCCCAGTTGGTTATATTTTTTTGTATTGTTCTTTTAGTGATTTAGTGGCTACCTTAAAAATGTGCATATGAGTACTTGACTTATTATAGTCTACTTTCCAAATACTACAAGAAAAGTACAGCAGTTTAACTCCATTCACATCCTTGCCACCCTTAGTGCTATTGCTGTGTATTTTACTTCTATGCATAAACCCCATAAGACATAGTGACCATGGTTACTTCAAATATTTAACATCCTTCTATATTTACCCACATATTTACCCCTTGTTATGCTTTTCATTCCTTCCTGTACTTCTCTGGTTCTATTTGGGATTATTTTCCTTCAGCCTGAAGAACTTCCTTCAGTCTTTCTGAGAGTATGTGTCTGCTAGAAACAAAATCTCTTAGCTTTTATCTAATTTTTTTTCTTTTTAATCTTCAGTTTTGAAAGATATTTTAAGTTGTTAGAATTCTAGAGACAGCTTCTTTTTTCATATCTTTCAGTACTTTGAAGATGGCCATATATTGTCTTTTGATTTCTATAGTTTCTGTTGAAAAGTTAATCCGAAGTCTTATATTTTCTTATTTTGGTATAATGTGTCTTTTTCCCCCTTTGACAGTTTTTAAGATTTTGTCTTTAATTTTAGTTTTCAAAGACGTCAGTAGGAATATTTTTCTTTGTTTTTGAGCTACTTGGGGCTTACTAAGATCCTTGGACTTATGGACTGATATTTATCATGAATTCTGTAAAATTTCAGCAAGCATCTCATTATGTATTGTTTCTGATCCATTCTCTCTTCCCTTCCCTCTTATAGAACTTCAATAAAACAATGTTAAATCATATGTCTTTATCTCATCTACCTTTTGCACTCTGTTTTATTCTTTCCATTTTTTTCATTGTACTTACATTTGGATTTCTATTGAGTTGTCTTTGGATTTACTAATCTCGTCTGCTATGATTTGAATGTGTTCCACAAAGTTCGTGTGTTAAAAACTTAGTCCCCAGTGCAACAGATGCAGCAGTGTTGAGAGATGGGACCTTTAAGAGGTGATTAGGTCATGAAGGCTCTGCCCTCAAGAGTGGATTAATGTCATTATTGTGGGAATGGGTTTGTTATAAAAGTGAGTTTGACCCTCTCTTGTCCTCTCTTGAGCTCTCTTGCCCTTCTATGTTCTGCCACAGTCATGGGATGACAAAGCAAGAAGGCCCTCGAGGGTGGGAATGGTGCCTCACACCTGTAATCCCCACACTTTAGGAGGCCAAGGTGAGAGGATCACTTGAGGCCAGGAGTTTGAGACCAGCCTGGACAACATAGCGAGACTCCATCTCTACAAAAAATTTAAAAATTAGCCAGGCATGGTGATGTAAGCCTAAAGTCATAGTTACTTGGAAGGCGGAGGCAAGAGGATCTCTTGAGCCCAGGAGTTCGAGGTTGCAGTGAACTATAATGATGCCACTGCACTCTAGCCCAGGCAATAGAGCCCTTGTCTCAAATAAAAAAATTTTTAAAAAAGGCCCTCACCAGATGCTGGCACCTTGATATTGGACTTCTTACCCCCCAGAACTAAGAGAAATGAATTCCTTTTCATTACAAATTACCCAGTCTCAAATATTCTGTTATAGTAGCACAAAACAGACTAAGACATTGTGCTTTTCTTTTTCCAGTTTTATATAAAACCCATTCAATGAACTTGTCATTTAAGATAGAGTACCTTCAGGCCGGGCGCGGTGGCTCACGCCTGTAATCCTAGCACTCTGGGAGGCTGAGGCGGGTGGATAGCTCAAGGTCAGGAGTTCAAGACCAGCCTGAGCAAGAGCGAGACCCC
>CAUYRT010049290.1:0-61679 GCA_963574885.1 Lepilemur ruficaudatus
CTTTGACAGAGTAGGTTTTTGAGTGTAACAAGATAAGTCAACTTGAGTGGTAATATATTTTGGGAAATCAGCTCACTACAAATTGTGACTGTAAACATTGTACTGTAAATGCTTTGTAGTTTTCCCCCAATAAAAAAAAAATTATAAAAAAAAAGTGAAAAAAAACCTCACACAAAACAGCAATAAATAAACAAACATCCCCTTTAAAAAGCAGGCAAAAGACATGAACAGAAGTTTTTCAAAAGAAGATAGACAAATGGCCAACAAACATATGAAGAAATGCTCAACAGAACTAATCATCAGGGAAATGCAATTTAAAATCACAATGAGAGACCACTTTACCTCTGTCGGAATGGCCATTATTAAAGGTCCAAAATCAATAGATGCTGGCACAGATACAGAGATAAAGGACTACTTATACACTGCTGGTGGGACTGCACCTCTATGGAAAACAGAATGGAGATTCCTCAAAGAAATAAATGTAGACCTATAATTTGATCCAGCAATCCCACTAGTGGGTATCTGCCCAGAGGAAAAGAAGTCATTTTATCAAAAAGACACCTGCACTCAAATGTTTATTGCAGCACATTTCACAATCCCACAGATATGGAATCAACCTAAGTGCCATCAATTCAGGTATGGGTTAAAAATATGTGATATATATGTATATATATATACACACACATATATACACACATACAGTGGAGTACTACTCAGCCATAAAAAGGAATTAAACAATATCTTTGGCAGAAACTTGGAGGGAAATGGAGACCATTATTGTAAGTGAAATATCTCAGGAATGGAAAAACAAATACCACATGTACTCTCTAATAATTGGAACCTAATTGATCAGCACACATGGGCACAAAGAGGTATAAAATTTATTGGAAATCAAGAAGGGGGAAGGAGAGAGTAGTAAAAACTTACCTATTGGGTACAATGAACACTATTCAGGTGATGGACATACTACAAGCCCCAATTTAAGCATTATAAAACTTATTATCCATTTAACAAAACATTTGTGCCCCCTTAATATTTTGCAATTAAAAAATCACAACAAAAATTATACAGCAAAAAAATGAATAAGTATATAAAATAATTGTCATTATAACAGTATTAAGAGGTGAGACCTTTAAGAGATGTTTGGGTCTTGGGGGTACCACCCTCATGAATGGATTAACATCATTCACCATCAGAGGAGTGAGATTTTTTAATGAGAGTATGCATTTGGGACCCCCTTTGCTCTTCTTCTCTCTCACCCTCTCTTTGCTCTTCAGCTCTTCCATCACAGAATGGCGCTGCAAGAATGTCCTTGCTAGATGCTGATGCCTTAAAATTGAACTTTCTGTCCTACAGAACTGTAAGCCAAGAAATCTCTATTCATTATAAATTATCCAGCCCATGGTATTTTTTATGGCACCACCAAGGGTCTAAAGCAGAAAATTGGTATCAGAGAAGTGGGGTGTTGCTATAATACATATGTGAAAACGTAGAGGTGACTTTGGAACTGGGTAATGGCCATAGGCTGGAAGAGTTTGGAGGAACAGGCTAGAAAAAGCCTGTATTGCTGTGAATGAAGTGTTACGGGTGATTCTATTGAGGGCCCAGAAAATGAGAATTGTAAGGCAATTACGGAACTTCTCTGAGGTTACTTAAGTGGTTGTGATGAGAATGTTCATAGAAATATAGACAGTAAAAGCCATTCTGATGAGGTCTCAGTTGGAAATGAGCAATATCTCATTGGAAAGTGGAGTAAAGGCCATCCTTGTTATGAAGTGACAGATGACTTGATTGAATAGTATCCATGCCTTAGGGTTTTATGAAAGTCAGAATTTAAGAGCAATTAACTAGGCTATCTGGCAGAAAAAAAAATTGAAGCAAAATCTTGAAGGAACAACATGGCTCTTTTATCTGTATACAGTAAAATGAAAGAAGACAGAATTTATTTAAATACAGAATTTATAACTAAAAGGGAAACAGAAACATTTGGAACATTTCCAGCCTGACCATGTAAAGAATAAAAAATAAAAAATAAAAAAAAAACATGTTTGAAAGAGAATGTCAATAGTGTAGCCTAGTGACTGTCTATAAGAAGGTTAGTACAGATCAAAAAAAAGAGAGAGAGTAACCCGGAAAGTGTTTCAGAGATCATCAAGGCTGCCCCTCCATCACAGGCTCAGATTGTTAGGTCCTTGAGGACAGAAAGGGCTCAAGGCTGAGTGACTGCTCCCTGTATCCCAGCACAGAACCCCTGGACCACTCCAGTCATGGCTCAAGTGGGCTCAGGTGCTGCTCGTGCTGCTACTCTGGATCCTTGGCAGCATCTGGGTGGTGTTAATTCTGCAGCTGTGCAGAGAGCATGGGCTGTGTAGCCATGGCAGCTTCCATTTACATCAGGAGTCCCTAACATATGGTGAGTTGTATAATTATTTCATTATATATTACAATCTAATAATAATATAAATAAAGTGCACAATAAATGTAATATGCTCAAATCACCCCGGAACCATCTACACCCTCCCTGGTCCATGGAAAAATTGCCTTCCATGAAAACTGTGCCTGATGCCGAAAAGGTGGGGGACTGCTGAGCTAGATTTCAAAGACTGTATTGAACAGTCTGGGGATCCAGGCAGAAACCTGTCATAGGGATGGAGCCACTGCAGAGAATTACCATTAGAGCAATTCCTAGTGGAGCCAATGGGTGGTACCACCCCTAGACTCCTCCCATTCCCAAATGCAGAGACACCAATATGCACCCCCTGCCTGGAAGACCTGCAGGCACAAGATGCCAATCTGTGGGAGATGCTGCATGGGCTGAGCCCAGCAAAGCCATGGGGGTGGAACTTTTCAAGGTCCTGTGGACCCATTATCCACCCCAGTGTGTCTAAAAGGTTATATATGGAGTCAAAGATTATTCTGGAGTCTTAAATTTAATGTTTGCCCTGTTAGCTATTGTACTTAGTTAGAACCTATTACGTTTCTGGTTGTTCACTTTTTGAATGGGTATGTCTATTTTATGCCTGTCCCAACACTGTATTTTGGAAGTAGATAATTTGTTTTGATTTCACAGACTTACAGACGAAGGGGAATTTGCCTCAAGATGGATTGTGCCTTGAGTGTCACCCATATCTGACTGAGAAGAGACTTTGGACTTTTGAGTTGGTGCTGGAAAGAGTTAAGACTTTTGGAGCTATTGAGATGAAATTAATGCACTTTGTACATGAGAAGGATGTGACTTTTAGGGAGCCAGTGGTGAAATGCTATGGTTTGAATGTCCCCTCCCAAACTATGTTGATATTCAATTGCCATTGTAACATTATGAAGAGGCTTTTGAGTAGTTTAGGTCATGTGGGTACTGCCCTCACGAATGAATTAATGCTATGATTGTGGGAGTGGAGTTTCTTATCATAGGAGTGGTTTCCTCATGAAAAGATAAGTTCACCCTTCTCTTCCTCTCTCTTTCTTTCTCTTGCCCTCTCTTTTCCCTTTAGCTTTTTCACTATGGGATGACAAAAAAAGAAGATGCTTACCAGATGCTGGTATTTTGATATTGAACTTCCCAGACTCCAGAACTGTCAACCAATAAATATCTGTCCGTTATAAATTACCAGGTACATGGTATTTCATTATTGCAACACAAGAAAAGACTAAGACATCCACGTACAACAAGATCATCTGTAGAAAATGACAATATTTTCCCCTTAAAAGCTTTATGTTTTTTTTATTTCATTTTCTTGACTAATTGAACTAGCTCAGACTACAGGTATAATGTTGACTAGGAGGGGTGATAGCAAATATCCAGATCAGTGGGAAACATTTATTAAGAGAGATATTTGCTGTAGGAATAGGTACATAACATTTATCAGGTTAACAAGTTCCATTCAGTTCCTTTAGGTTGGTGCAGAAATAATTGCAGTTTAGCATTGTTTAAATTTGCCTTTTGATATTGGAATACATTCTTAAATAAATGTGGTTATGTTATAGATCATTTTAATGCATACTTCTCTCTTTATGTTTTTTTGCTTATGATTTATTACTTGCTGTTTATTTCGTATTTATTTTAGCCTATGGAAGTGATGTTGGACAAAAAGCAAACTCAAGCAATTTTCTTATGCCAGTTCAACATGGTCATAAAGCAGTGGAGACAACTCACACCATCAACGGCTTATTTGGCCCAGGAACTGCTAATGAACATACAGTGCAGTGGTGGTTCAGGAAGTTTTGCAAAGGAGACAAGAACCTTGAAGATGAGGAGCGCAGTGACTGGCCATCACAAGTTGACAATGACTAATTGAGAGCAATCATCGAAGCCAATCCTCTTACAGCCGAAGAACTGTAAGAACTCAATGGTAGAAGAACTCAATGGTAGACCATTTTACAGTCATTCGGCATTTGAAGCAAATTGGAAAGGTGAAAAAGCTCAATAAGTGGATGTCTCATGAGCTGACTGAAAATCAAAAAAATCATTGTTTTGAAGTGTCATTTTCTCTTACTGTATGCAACAATAAAGAACCATTTCTTGATCAGATTGTGTGACAAAAAGTGGATTTTATGTGACAACAGGTGATGACTAGCTCAGTGGTTGGACCAAGAAGAGGTTCCAAAGCACTTCCCAAAGCCAAACTTGCACCAAAAAAAGGTCATGGTCACTGTTTGGTGGTCTGCTGCTGGTCTGATCTACTATAGCTTTCTGAATCCCAGAGAAACCATTACATCTGAGAAGTATGCTCAGCAAATCGATGACGTACACTGAAAACTGCAACACCTGCAGCCGGCATGGATCAACAAAGAGGGCCCAATTCTTCACCACCACACCCAACCACACATTGAATAACCAAGGCTTCAAACGTTGAACAAATTGGGCTACAAAGTTTTGCCTTATCTGCCACATTCACCTGACCTTTCACCAACCGACTACCGCTTTTTCAAGCATCTCAGCAACTTTTTGCAGGGCAAATGCTTCCACAACCAGCAGGATGCAGAAAATGCTTTCCAAGAGTTTGTGGAATTCCAAAACATGGATTTTTATGCTATAGGAATAAACAAACTTATTTCTTATTGGCAAAAATGTGATGGTTATATTGGTTCCTATTTGATCAATAAGGATGTGTTTGAGCCTAGTTATAATGATTTAAAATTCATGGTCTGAAACCACAATTACTTTTGCACCAGCCTATAGTTTACTAAGAGTTATTTGCATAAATGATTTTTGAACTTTATCAAATGCTTTATCTAAATAACCAATTATTTTCTCTTTTATTCCATTAATGTAGTTAATTACATTAATTACATTTAAATATTAAACCACTCTGTATTCTTGCAGTAATCTCTACCTGGGTTTATGTATCTTCCTGTTTATATATTACTAAATTCATTTTGCTAATATTTTGTTTAGAATTTTGCATGAGTGTGGTTCATCTATAATTTTTTATTCTTATAATGCTTTTATGATGGCCTTGTGTTTGTCTCATAATACAAGTTGAGAAATTTTTTGCTTGTTTTCTATTACCCAGAAAAATTTGTGTCAAGCTGTTCATTTATTTCTTAAACTTTTGAAGAATTTATTGATGAAAACCTCTGGTTCTGCAGTCTTCATGGGAAAACTTTTACCAACAGGTGAAAAATTTTTAATAGACATTAAACTATTCAAATGTATTTTTATTATTTTGACTTTTAGAAAGATGTATTTTCAAAGAATTTGTCCATTTTATACAAATTATCAAATTATAGTTGTAAATTAGTTCATAATATCTTCTGAATATCTAAAAATCTAAAGTTGTCCATAGTATAGTCTCATTATCTTTTTAATGTCTATAGAATTTAAAGTGATATCCCCTTTTCACTTCTGATATTGGAAATTTATATTTTCTCTCTTTTTTATTTAGTCTTGCTTGCATTTCATCAATTTTATTAATCTTTTTAAAGGAAAATCTATTGGATTTGTTGATTATTTCTATTGTTTATTTGGTTTCTATTTGTTTCTCTTATAATAGTAAGTTATAATACAAACTTGGCTGTCTACTAATTTTGATTAAATCTCAGATATTGTGTATAACAAGGCTGTAGATCTTCCAGATGATGTTTTCTTTTACTACAGTGAGTTGCTTTCCTCTTTATTTGGTATATAGGGTAAAGGACCTCTTCCCACAATCTAATGAGTCAATGAACTTGGTTGGACTTGGACTTCAGATTGCACAAAACTCAGTCTACCCCTAGTTCATGTTTTTTTCCTAGAGCTCAACCCTATGGACTTTTTAATTGTGGGCCTTTTGAGTTTTGGCTTCTTAGTCCCAAATGACTCAGTACTATCTTTCAGAAGCATTAGGCCCAGTTCTTTATGTTCCTTCCTTATGCAACTTCAAAACTTGTGGAAGTAATCACAGGGAGACAAGTCATGTGATTTCAGCCATTTCAAGGTCACTCTAGCCTTGTGTGAATGCTGATTCATTTAGTTTCTCCATCTCCCGAAAGGCCTTCTGTTAGAGCCAAGCCTGGATATGTATCCTTAGTTGTACCAGATGTTGTAAGCACCCTCATAAGAAGTGGCTACAGATCTTAGTTTCAAATCATCACTCCTTCTAGGGCTTTAATGAGTTGCCTGTTTTATTTAGAAGGCCACCTCTCCATGGCAGGTGTTTGTTTCTTAAATAGCATGAGACTTTGGGACACATTTTTCTGACTTTTGGACATCTTCATCCTGACCCTCAAGCCCCTGCAGTCTCAGGTTTCAGCAAACATCCTATGGGAAAATTAGCCAAGTGCTCAAAGACCTTTCAGTTTTCCAACCTTCTCCTACAAGCCTTACAGAACTGGCAAAAGGCCTTCTCATTTCTCAATATGACCCTCTATCATTCCACCTCACCTTGCCACACATACCATAGTAGCCCTCCCCCTTGGCTAGGCTCTGGTAGTTGAAATAGCTCATCTTTGTTCAGAAATGTAGCTAGCTAATCCTTGCTGCTTCAACAAACATTTAAAGGCTTTAACGACATGGTTTTTAAAAACTGATCTGAATGTTTTAGTTATTGTCAGCTTTGGTGTTGATCTCTTGCCATCTACTACTGCTTTCAGTATCTTATGATAGATGGAAACTGTGGTATGAATAAGAGTACAGCTTTGTAAAGGGAGGTGCCACTTTATGAGACAGGAAAAAAACTGGAATGGAACTAGTTTGGTTGGGGTAAGAAAAATTGTAAGTTTAGTTGGGGCCGTATTCATTTGAGATGCCTATTAAACCTTCAACTGGAGAAGTAGAGAGATGAATATGAAGCAAATAATAGTTTATCCACTAGGAAATTTGCTAGAAAGTTTAAAAACTACCTCCAGTTGATTTAGACATTTGTTTTGATATTTTTGTAGCATAAAAGGAATAACTACCACTTGTTAGAACTGATGAGTTCCTATAATCATGGTCATTGGTAACTCATAGAAAACTTGAAAGTAGGCCTGATACAGATGATTTTACAAAGAGAATACCTGGGATTATTTTGAAACTAAATCTATGATCCCTACAGTTAAGTTAGGACTCTAAGTGTCATTCTTAGGGGGTCAGTGAAATAGTGGCCCTAGCTTTGAATAAAACTTAGAATAAAAGGCATTTTCTACAAGGCCATAATGCTAAGAGAATGAGTTACTGAGAGGTCACCAGAGGAAAGAATGAATTCACTCTTCCATTTATATGCATCTAAAAAAATTTTTCATTTTATCAAGTCAAGCCTTTGTGTAAAGATATGTGATATGGTAGAGATCCCAGTACTATAGTTAAGACACTTAAACTTCTTGGTTATTTTAATGAATAATAAGCTGACCTTGGCATCTGGATGCACATAAAAATAACTATGCATACACACGGTAAAGAATGTTAGAGTAATGCAACAAAATCAAAATTACACAAGAAATTATTATTTCTTCAGATGAGCACCACAAAATTCAAAACCACATCTTTAGCATTAAAAAAATGCCTTCAGTTATCAATACACAAGTATTTCCAGTCCAAGATAGTCCCTGATTAATATGCCAATTGCTATGGTTTTGGATGTGTGTGTTCTTTTTTTTAGCTTTCCATAAAAAATTGAAGGACTTATTTGCACCTTTTATTTAATGCTATTGTTTCTTTATGCTCCAGAGAAATTTAAAGTGCAATTAAGTCCCTTATTCAATTCAAGCTATTGTAGAGACCACAGAAGCTCAATTAAAACACCAGTTTTCTATTGATCAGTTGTCTAGTAATTACCACACCTTGTCTATTGTATCCTGTTCACTTCTACAACTTTCTCTCAATAGATTCAAGTACTTAGAAGTGCCCCTTCTAACAGAAAGAGCTTTGATGTGCTTTGCAGGAAGGAGTATGCTGAAGTGTAGTTGTTCTGAAAGGAAAGAGTAAGGTTTCGAAGTAATGACCTGGCTAATTAATGCTGAATTCCAGTAGAAATCCTGTTCCTACTGAAGTACTTATGACATCCACATTAATACTAAATGAACCCATCAGAATTAACGTCTTTGCAATAAATACCAAAGGAGTTTAGAATGATTAGGCTATTATTGTAAAGTATTACACAGAAAGACAAAAAAGTCTGAGGCTTAAAAGAAAATTGCAGTGATTTGTTTCTAAGATTGGAGCTAGTGGGATCCACATTTATTAAGTACAATAAAGACATGGAAATACACAGAATATTTTATTTATAATTTGGTCCATTTTTAAATGTAAAAATGAGTTGGCTTAGAAGTTGTGATGTCTACATTCCCTAAAAACTGTCAATAATACTCTACCTCTGTTATCAACCTTGTATGTTACATCATATGCACGTGTATGTATAAAATACATATACATATATTTATTTATATATTATATCTTTGTAAAACAGGTTTCCTTTGCACACATTTTTAAGTTTCCATTCTTAAAATAATGTTGCTGTGGTCATCTTAATTCATGGTCAAACAATAAAATTTTAAAATACCTACAGTATGCTCTAATCTAGTGGTTTTCAAACTGTTTTACAACCCCAAGATTTCCTGGAGTCTTCAAAAGAGCCATGTCAGGATACGAGATGAAAAGAGAAGTCCGTGGAGAAGGACTGTTTTCTCTGTCTCCCAGCACACCCACTGGAAGCAGAGTGCCTACAACTGTCACCTGTTTTAATTTTTAAGGTTTTGTGTGAGGTTTTATTGAAACAAAGTTGTTACTTGAAAACAAATTTATAAATAAGTTTGAAAAGCATTTTTCTAATCAAAAGACCTAAAGCAAATTACTTTTTGTTTTATCTTTTTGCAGACATAGACATTCTCATAACCTTATACTGGTTATCAGCAAAACTCGAGTCATAGCATCCAAATATTTTCAAACCACAACGGCTTCTTGTCTAGATTGTCTCAAGCCCCTTCCTTGGCCTCCAGTGCACTTTTGCCCACTCTTTTTCCAGTGAGCTTTTGAAAATACAGCCCTGATAACATCACTACATTGACTCTAATACTTCAATTGCCTCCCTTGCATACAAGATGAATCCAAACTTCTCATAATGACATAGTTCATCTTCTACTCCAACCCAAATTAAAAATGTGCAATTGGTTTTTAGTGAATATACTATATTACCTTATATTTTCATGTTCTTGGTCATGTAGCTTACTTAGTTTAGAATATCTTTCACTTTGACCACCAGTATGAATATATATGTAAAAGACAAATACAGGAATCACTTCTGGGATAACACTGAATATAATTGGTAATGCCTTCCTATATTGTCCCTCCTGTTATACATTGTATATATTTCTATCCATACTATTCACATACTTCTACATACATATTACTATAGGATCACATTCTGTAACACCTACTGTTTTGCATGTGTGTTCTCCATACTAGGTACTCCAGGCAGAGTCTGAGACTTATTTGCCTTTATGTTCTTAAGTTAGTGCCTTCCATAGATAACCTGTATCAGAATCAACTAAGTATGAAAATTGAAAATGCAGAATTATGGGTACACTCTGGTCTATAAATCAAAATTTCTAGATCAGAAGAATAACATTTATATTATAATTGAAATTTCAAGAAGTTAAGCAAATGATTTCCCATCAGTAAAAGTTTGAGAATTACTGCTTATTGTCTATAAGAGTATTTGGAATACAGAAAGTGATTAATTAGGGAATGTGTGTTGATTAAATTAGCAAAAGAAACCTCTGCAATTGGTCTTGTACTATACACTCTGAGTGCCAAATAGCCTTATTCTTGGTGAAACTGAATTTCCCACGACTAGCTCTAGATAAAAAGACATAAGTTGGTGAACAACATATGCTGTAACTGCTAAGTAGCCCACTACTCCACAACTTCTGCCTCATTTAATAGTGCTTATCAAGTTTCCAAACACAGATTCATTTATGGTTTTGATTCTACTAATTTTTATGATGGTTGAAATTTGTTTCAAATCCAAGTCAATTGTTTAATCTCGCTATTTCATTAAAAAATTGTGGAATAGCCCTCACTCCAAAGTACATCCAATGTTAAATTTAGTTTTCATGGCTAAAGACTGACTGTATCTTCTAGTGAAATCTCACCGAACTTGACCAGCAGGATGTCATGTCACTTGTAAATATAACTTTCCTCTTGTGTACAGTGAAAAGGGTTTTATGAGACTGTCTCCATCAAAAGATGAGAAAAAGAGATGTTTTGCTCCCTGAATTAAGGCATTTCTCAAAAAGCTTCTTTTTTTCCTTCTATATTTTTTCCTTAACAAATTTACCTTTATGCACATATTATCAATTCTAAGCTGAAGTTTATGAGCTTGAAAACTATCCCATCCATTCTATTTTTCCATTATCCTTATCTTTAAAGTCCAGTGAAACACCTACATTCAGATATTTTATCACCACAATAAACAGCATTGATACTAAACTAGACTGAAACATTTACTTATAAAAATGCTACTTAATGATTCTTTTATTTTAATAAAGCCACTGTATTCTCAGCAACTCAGACTTACTCATGCAAGATAAAAAAAAAAAAAAGTTCTATAGATCTATTATCCTTATAGTTAACAATACTGTACTATACCCTTACAAATTTGCTAAGAGGGTAGATCTCACAATGTTTTTTAAAAATCACAATAAGAAATGACTGTGGCATGAAAAAGGGTCTGTGAAATAAAGATTTGGATCAGATATTTATACAGCAATTTAAAACAAAGGAAATAAAAATTTAAAAGAAGATGGCAAACACCAGTAAAGGAAGCTAAATTCCGTACCTTTGGTGAAACCTTGTTTGCTTTCAGCAAGCAAAAAAGCAAGCCCTGGTTATCAGTAAAAGCTACAGATCTCATTGTGTTTGGGGCAGTGATGTCTAATGTATGAAGGGTGACTCATCACAGAAACTGGTGTAAATGGCTGCAGCCTGAGGCTTGCCAGAACTGTTCACTGCCTATAGTATTCTTTCTATTTAACATATATTGTGTGTGACATATTATGTTTGTCGTTAAATTTCACCATAATATTGTGAAAAGAAAACTTGACTAAATTTCAGATCTTCCAAGGAATTTGAGTTTGAGTAATATTAGTTCATAAAACTAACTAAGGGGATATATAAAAGATACCTGGATTATTTTTCTACATATAGCATCAGGGTATTAGAGAACATCAGGTTTAAAAGAGACTTAGAAGGTAATTGAGGAAAACCATGTGTCTGATGCTTGAACAATCTCTATAATGTCATAGGTAAGGCTAGGGACACAAGTCTGTACTATTAAGAAAGAAAGAAAACTTCTTGTAAGTACAAATTAAATTTCAATTTACTATATGTTGAATTTTCTCCAAATGTGAATTATGTAAGTGCAAATTAGTCCTAATTATTAAACAAGTAAGAGAGTTAATTAAAAGAGAATGCTAAATTTCAGTAAGATTTCATATCTGATAATATGAAAAATCAGGAAATGCAATCACTATGTGTATGAAGAATATAAAAAGTTCAACTAAAAATGTGTTCTCACTGTCAGACTAGCCTGTAGTTTTCCCCCAATAAAAAAAAAATGTGTTCTATCATATTTCTATTCTCACATATAATAACAAAATATTGAATAAAATTAAAAATTCTAAGCTCATAAGTAATATAATTATCGATATACCAAAGCCAGAGTTCATGACAAAAAAACAAGAGTAAAAGGGTAACAATGCTTCAGTGATATTGATTAAATAAAGTATAACTGCTTTACAAAAGGAGGAAATGAAACCAGGATGTTTTGAAGAAATAGTATTGAGTTTTGCATAAATAAAGAAGTAGAATGAAATTGGAAAGGCTTGCATACATTTATTGCCGAAGTTTCTGCAGTATGCTACTGCAGTCCCGACACTTATCAATTATGAGGATTTTCAGCTTTCGGTTCTAGAAAATGTGGGAAACACAGGCAATTACTCTCTGAAGAAAGGTTTTTAGGGAACTCTTTTATCATCTGTGTGTTATTAATGCCCAGGAGGGAAAGGGAACTTCTATTAAGTAAACAGCCGATAATACTTTATTAACATATCCGTACTCAAGATCAATCTGTAGAAATATTGTCAAATCTAAACTTTACATTTCAAAGATTATATTTTTCACTTACATAGAAACTATATTAAGCTTTTCCATTACTATCTGATAAGCAGTTTATGAATATGGCTTTCTGTTTGTCTGTAAATATAATTAATAATTTAATTGTTAAAGTCCTTTACTGCTGACAGCTACCATGATTTGGGGACAAAGAGATTAGGGGTGTGTGTGTGTGTGTGTGTGTTTGAGACTGGAGAAAATTATGCAATTTTTTTATAAAGTGATAATTTATGGATTGAAGTATAAAGAAGGTAAAGTAACTCAAGATAATGCATTCATTCTATATGTGCTTTTCTCTCATAATTGTTTTGCCATTGTTCTACATCTAAGCATTCAAAAATTTCTATGAAGTTGTGAAATAACAAATGTATTATTAGCAAAGAATAAACCTCATAGACATTTTTCAGAAACACTAATTAGGCCTCACAACACCTAGCACTACCATATGATTTTCCCCCAACTCTTTTCTTTGTAGGCAGAACAATTTCTTCAGTTTTCTAGACTACACTTTCGGCAGGAAAATTAAAGACAATGGTTCTGTTCCCAGGCCTGCCACTGACATGCTGTGTGATGCACTTATACTATCTTTGCCTCAGTTTCTCCCATGACTGAAATAAAATCGTAATGGTTGCCACTTTAAAATCTCATAGGGTTGCTCTGAGAAATAATGAGAATAGTGTGGAGTAGCTTGACAGAATGAGGCAAGAACACATGAACATTAAAGAGAATTCAATATAGAGGGTTTAATAAGAAAAATATTTCTATTAAGCAATGGCATAGCCCTGCACTGTCTTATTTCATTAGCTATTTCTCACTAAAGCCTATTAGTGAAATTTGGTTATTCAGCCAATTTGAAAAAAAACAAAGGAAATTAAAATATTCACATAAAAATACAGCATGTACAAGGCCCTTGAAAACAAAGCATTATGAACCAAATGGAAACTTTCAAATGTTTCGGGCTGATACCTTTTTAACTTGAGCTTGCTTTATTATCAGAATCTTTAGCATTTTGAAATTTTACTGGAATATCTAATATTCTTAATAGAAATTCCAGGAAGCTCAGAAACTTCTCAGCACCGTATGTAAATGGAAGGAGCAAGAAATAATCAATTTTGTGACAAAATGTTTTATGTCCTAAATTTTGAATGGCAAAGTTAGCTCTTGTTAATAAAATGTTTAAATGGAATTACTGTAGGAATAAATATTGGAAATACTTGTCCTGATTTCCTTATCTTTGTAACAGTTTCCTCCCAGAACTATGAGTGAGGGATCGGGCACGTATTCATTTCATATCATATAGCCTTACAGAGAGTTTTCATTTATTTTTTTCTGGAGAACTACTTACTATATGGCAAACTATTCTCTCTATATAGACAAATATAAAACTTAGGTTATAGTAGAACTTTGAAAACAATCTGAAATAATATTTATGTGTGTGTATATATATATATATTTGCCTTGGATTTTTAAAATTGAAAGCAAATTACTGCTTTACCAATCACAGTTTTTTCATAATTAAGCCATGTTAGAAACTAGATGAATACTTGTTTCCACAAACTGTAACCTGAGATAGTTTTAGATACCAGAATTAAGGATATCTAAGTCACGCCTCCTCCACTACATATTCCTCCCCAATTATTTGTTTTAACGTTTCCAAAGAAGATCAAGAATGATGGAGACTATAAGGCTCTTCCAAGGAATGTGTAAAAACCAAGCACAATATACAAAACCCTCGTGCAACACTTTTTGATTTTCTTAATTTTTTAAAGCTATTTCTGTGCGACGCTTTGTAATATTGTGATCACTTTTCAAAAGAGACATGACCTATACAAAAAAGTTGTGAAATTATACTTATAGATTACTTCTGTCTGAGATTCCAAACAGAACTTCATGATAACCTTCCTAAAATAGAAGGGTTCCTATTTGTACTCTCCTGTTCTCCTGTTTTTATTGCTATGGTTATGATGGTGGGGTATTGCTTTTTAAAAACCCATAGTAAAACTGGTTTAAAAAAAAGTCTCACCAACATAAAACTTTTTTATTCCTGTAGGTATACAACTCAGCAACTTAAAATAATGGTTCCAAACTAATTTGAATACACACACACACACACACACAGAGAGAGAGAAAGAGAGAGAGAGAGAGAGAGAGAGAGAGAGAGAGAGAGAGAGAGAAAGCTCACAAAGGAAAGTTTGCCATGATTTGAGAAAAGAGTGGAGCATTTTTTACTATTACATCTGGGGGTGCACAAGTTAATGGGATAATGTTTTCACATAATGAAATGGAAATATCTGTCAATAGGTTTGACATATACTTACCACTTAAAGGACCTCGGGAGAGCATTACCTTGGACTTTTGCTTAAACTAATATCCTGCATTTTCCAACATACCCAATAACTAATGGCTTCACATCTTTCTACAGTGGGCTGGGGTTGGTGTGTGGGAGCCAATGCCTGTCTCTTCCCAACTCCATGTTCTATGGTATCATCTTGGTAGCTTAAAATAGGTGATGGTGAAAGAATGCACTAAGAAAATCAGTGAATGTTACATATTAGAGCATTTTCCCTCCCTGAGAGTCAGTTATTAGGGTGCATCTCTAGGGGTACTGGAGCACCGCAGTTTCCACCTCCCGAAAGCTCATATTTCTAGAGATTTTTACCTGCTGCACTGTGTATTTGGATAGCTGCACGGTGCAGTTGTGTGTTGAGGCATTGCTGGGGAGTATGACACAGAAGCAGTTCATACCCATCAGTTAATTATCAGTTCTTATCTTACTTGACCCGTAGGCAGCATTGCATACAGTTGATGCCACTGATGCACGATTTTCATAGGACTTACACAACACTCTTACTAGTTGCTCTTTCTTGGGATCATTCGTGGCTTTGTATTTGTTTTCCTTTACCTTTTTAAAAGGTTTGTAGTAATAGCTCATTCTGGTTTTAATTTGTTCTTACTTAATGGTTAACAAAGTCAAACATCTTTTCATGTGCTTATTAGCCAACTGCCTTAGTCTATTCGGGCTGCTATAACAAAATACCATAACCTAGATAGCTTATAAATAACAGAATTTTATTTCTTACAGTTCTGGAGGCAGAGAACTTCAAGATCAAAATACCTGCAGATTTTGTGGGTGCTGAGGGCCCATTTTCTGGTTAATAGATGATGCCTTCTCACTGTGTCCTCAGACTTTTTTTATAAAAATTGCATTAATCCCATTCATGAGGGCTCTGCTGTCACCTTGCCATAACCTTGCAGGCTAGGATTTCAACATAATGCGTTTTGGGAGGACACAGATATTCAGACGATAGCACCAACTGTATATCATCTTCAGTGTAATGCCCATTCATGCTGTTTGGCAATTTTCTAATTAAGTATGCAGAAAGAAGGTAACATCCCCAAGCCTACATACTCAGGATGAGGAATAGAGATTCATAGAGTGGCAATTGCTCTGTATAACTCATATTTTCAAAAATGTTTGTATCATCTACATATCCTTCCTTTCTATATCCTTGTTGTAGCTGGAAGATTCAAGAGTCAGAGATTTGCTTTGAATGTCTGCATAGATTTTCTTTAAATGTCTGCAAGTGGAATTTGGCACTTTTCTTTAAAATTCTATATGTATTATACATCTTTTAAAATTTAGGTCCTAAGTGAATATTTTATTAAGAATGAGGAAGGAAATCACAAATTGTAAATTTAACAAGTTCAAATGATGGCAAATACATCAAACACCACAAAATTCAGAAAATATCACATTTTAATTAATTTCCTGATAGCCTTTATAATATATATTTCTATATGTTTTGCCTGAATGCTCATGTAAGTAAAATGCACAAATTTTAAGAGAGCATCTTTTTAAATTTTTAATTAAGTATATACGTATGTATCACAACCCAGATCACATTCCACGTTTTCTGCACCTCAGAAGGCTTTCTCTTGTCCCTTCGGTCAGCACTCACGAAGGATATTACACATTTTGACTTACATCATCACTCATTATTTTTTTCCTGTTTTTGAGCTTCATGTAAATAGAGTGATATAAGTAGATAGTCTTTTGAGTCTGACTTCTGTCATTTATCATTATATGTATGAGATTCATTGATAATGTATATATCATCTATTTTCTCTTCATACTTAGCTGAAACCTCAATTTTAACATAATAGCCTATTATATACAATGTCTCTATATCTCTAAGGGTATTATTGTTCCCCCAGTTGCAAGTAATCATAAACTCAGAATCTTGTTAGCTAGTTTCTCTAACGCTTCTATAAAATCAATAACAAAGTCTTGTCGACTATTCTCAGATAAGTCCTCTTCCAAATATCTCCTCTTTTCCATTCTCCCTGCTATTGTTCTAGTTCATACCTTATTCTTCATACCTAGATTACTTTCATAGACTTTCCTACTTTCATAACCTCCCCTTCAAATGTGTCCTCTGGGAGATTAATCTAGTGAGGCAAAATATTTGTCATGTCATTGACCAGGCTGAAAATAATTAAATACTCCTTTTTTATCTATAAGAAAAAAAAAACAAACACTTTAAACTAATATTCAATGACTTCCATATTAAACTAATATTCAATGACTGTTCCAATAGTTCCAATATTAAACTAATATTCAGTGACTTCCTTG
This sequence comes from Lepilemur ruficaudatus, assembly GCA_963574885.1. Classification (NCBI taxonomy): domain Eukaryota; kingdom Metazoa; phylum Chordata; class Mammalia; order Primates; family Lepilemuridae; genus Lepilemur; species Lepilemur ruficaudatus. The sequence continues at coordinate 17,202 of CAUYRT010049290.1, forward strand.
GTTCAAGCTTCAATGAACCACTTGTTTATTACTAGAATAAAAAATGTATCTTTATAAATAATTTCTTTTCTCCTTACTTCCCCCGGACACACACACTTAGAATTAGTCATTTTCAGGTCAATTACATTCATCATCCAACACACAACTCAAATCCCATTTCCTCTGTTAAGCTTTACCTCAACAGCTGATGCATAAATGAGTTCTCCTTCTTCTAAGTCTTTACTGTCCTCACCACTCATTTGGCACTTACATTTTAATTTATGGTGGGCTGTTACTTAAAATTTAGTGCACTTTGTAAATCTCCCTGAGGAGATACTAAGGTCCTGGAGAGTCCCTTCTTCTGTATGTTAAATTCTACAGAGGATCTTTGGCAGGTTTTAACAAAGAGTTTCATAAAACATTTAAAAGAACATGGATGAGAGCAACAAAGGGAATAATGACAGCAGGTGACACAACTTGGCTACTTTTTAAATCTGCTATGATCAACCTCAATAATAATCAATTAACTCACTAGTGAGGACTGTCTCTATGCGGATGTCATAATTCCTGTAGTCAATTTAAAAAATATACTTAAAACAGAAATTTATTAATACTTCTCCAGAGATTATTCCAATGTTGTAGTTGGAATAATCATAGACCTTCTACTTGACTCATTCTCCCTTCTCACCCTAGAAAGATCCACCCATTAAAAGTTCTCAAGATAATTTTGTATTGTATAGGTAATAACTTTCATCTGAAGAGGTAAAAACATATCATTTTTGTGAGAATAAAAGTCTAACAACCAAAAGTTCAAAGTTAAAAATAAATGAAAGAATATTTAACAAAATGGCCCTAGATCACTTAGTAAGTCTACTGAAGAGCTCGCAAAAATAAATAAGTTAGGTCCTCTACCTATGCACAGCTTTACATTATAACGATAGATTTGGCTTCCTTTAAAAATAAGAACTTTTTGAGTTTACATATAGAATGAAAATAGCAAACTACTATCAAGAAGTATAATATGAACAGGAAATATAAGGGAAATCACTGAAAGAGCCTTCCACCTTAAATAGTTTGATAAAGTAAAACACTCCAGTTCCCACTGACTGACATGTTGTGAAGTCTAGCTCACAACATTATTAGATGTTTTCATAGCATAATGCGACCTTTGTAGGGGCAACTCTGCTTATGAGATATTGGAACAAGTTGATTTGTTAAGGCACTGAAAACTATACTACAGCCTTCTAGAATAAAACATACATACATACAGTATCTCTATATGTATGCAGAACTATTGTTGGTGTGGACATCTCTCCATCATCAACTCCCATTACCCTCCTGCTCTATTCCTTTTAGAGAAAAGAAAACAGATTCATGTATAAATGTTTCTACAGGTATTAAGAAACTTCTGTGAGAGCGAGAGGGGAGAAGAAATTGTCCATAAACATCATGGGACTCTCTTTGCAATTGCTTTATCTACTTGTCCAAAATCCAGTTGTTCTAATTTTGGAATTGCCAAGTGGATAGCTAGTTCAGATAAGCATTTGGAAAAAAAAGTTGAAACGACACAGTTTAGTAATGATCCTGCTTCCTTTGCCCTGTCTTTCTCCCTGTTCCCCTACATATAACCTTTCACTTATTTATTTTGCTGTTAACATTCCTCTTGAAGTATGTTGTTAAACCTAAGACCTCATAAAGTAAATCCTTAGAGTTATGAAAAAAGAAAGTGAGGTCATTTTAGAGTTGTGTGGCTAATTTACAATCTGAACACTTTTGCATTTTTTCCATGTTAAAGAAACTTTAAAAAGTTATCAATAGATTTCTTTGTGGCTTTTACTAATGAAGTTGTATTTTTTTTTTTCTATCCATGGTAGGTGTTGAATAATTTGAGTGGGAATTTGAAGGTTCATGGCTTCCAAACCAGCAGGAGTTAAGGCTTAATTGCTTGGAAATACATTTTCATGGCTGATACCAGTAACAGAAAAATGTCTGTATGTCAAGAGCCTCTGTACTAATCAGTTAACCATAACATGTGCCACCCCATACCTAGAGACAATGTAACTGTTAACAGCTTGAAGCTATTAAAAATGTACCAATGGGGAACTTTCTTATACTTTTTTCACTAATGTGCTTCTTCACTCTAAATAAAGGAATAGAGAAATTTTATACTTAACTACTGTCAGTGAAAAGGAAAGTACATTCACCTAGTTTGAGCTTCAAAACACATTACATCCAATTCTGTTCATTAAGGTAACACTTTAAAAGTCACTCAATTGCTAATATGCTCTCTCTGCATCAACTCAGAGGCTGCCTATTAGATCTGGTTACACTCCAGAGACCGGGATTTGATTTCCAGCTCTAGAGAGCAGGTCAAGAATTGCAATAACAATTAGTAATTAGTAGTTAGATCTCAATTTACCACATTAGAAGGTCATTTCTCTGAAGCATTTGGTCTCATGAGAGGAAAAGAACGTAAGAGACTATAAACCGCTGAAGCTTTGAAATCAAGGAAAGACTGACTATAGAATCTAAGATGCTCCTTGAAATCTTTAGACATTTTACGTATAAATTTCTTAAGGTATAATTTTTCTATAATTTATGGCTTTAGGTCTAAATTCTAGGTTTGGCACAATACATACTGTGTAACAAAACAATACTTTGTCTTCAATTAAGATATAAATTTTTCATCTTTAAATGGCAATCTCCCTGTGAACCTGGATAAAAGTTAAAATAAGAATACTTTGCTAAATGCCTCCTACTATTTCCCCAAAAATATGATTAAGTAATATACAAAAATTCAAATAGTATAACATAGTATCAAATAGAGTCATATTTTACGGAGTGAACATGACTAGTTCCTGATAATTTGCATAAGAAATAGAAATTTCAGTTCACAAACTAAGGTATGTGGAAAATGCATTTTCTTTATTTTCTAAAGTAACTTGACTTCTGCTATCTAGTCTACATCCCATTAAATTGGAATAAAATTAATCTTAATTATTGTTTGAAATTCTACTCAATCCTCATCTTGGGAATATGTTCAAGATTCCTGGATCTTATACAACATCAGAGCGATTGGGTGGGGTGAGGCAGTCTCTCTGTTCATCAGTCAACAGTCTACAAACTTGACTGCAGAGATGTTCATTTACCTATCTGTGCTTGTCCATTAGACCTGGGAGACTTCTTGACTTTGTAATGTGTCCTTTGGGATATGATGATAACATGTAAGGTAGGATCGTTGGTGTCTTCTGTTGCTATGTCCTTAGATGACTTTTGGAGTTTATCTCTCTAAGGTCTCACTGCCTCCACCAGGACACTGTCAGAAAATAGGATCCCAGTCCCTATCATTCCAGGGCATATGCACTTCACTCCTCTCCTCTTGATAGCCCAGGGAATGTCTTTTGAGCCCAAGAGAACTCTTCTTTTTTATTCTTTCCTGCTTCTTCTAAGATCTCTTTTCCATATAGTGAAATTATTAGAAGACAAATTCTAAGACATTTTATAGGTTACTAGTTCATTCATATTCACCACATACCTCTTCTGAGGCACTGAAGCACAGAGCTAACTGTCGTATAGAATGAAGGGAAAAGGAAAAAATTCAGGCAGAACAATTAAACATACGTTAATACCACAAAATATTACCTGGTCATATTTAGAGAATCAATATTTCGAGAATTTAAAACATAGGTTATATGAAATGTTTAGATGATTATTTTGAAAATGTTAGAAACAACATGAATTATTTCTAGCATCAGCTAAGTACTAGAAATTTTAAAGGCAAACATTAATATTATACTTATAAAACACAGATCTTATCAGTGATTTAAGGAAGAATTTTACTACTAGAATCTTTCACAGCAAGTCTGCAAGTGTCATAAAGAGAATAGTAAAGTCATAGCAGGAAAGGATGAGTGCAGGTTTATGGAATCAAGCACTGCATGCATTAAGCCTGCAATCCCCAGCCCCTAGGCTGCTGACCAGCACAGGTCTGTGGCCTGTTAGGAACCAGGCTGCACAGCAGGAGGTGAGAGGTGGGCCAGTGAGAGCTTCATCTGTATTTACAGCTGCTCCCCATCGCTGGCATCACCGCATAAGCTCTGTCTCCTGTCAGATCAGCGGTGGCATTAGATTATCATAGGAGCACAAACCCTATTGTAAATTGCACATATGACGGATCTAGGTTGCGCACTCCTTTTGAGAATCTAGTGATTGATGATCTGAGATGGAGCTGAGGCAGTAGTGCTAGTCCTGGGGAGTGGCTGCAAGTACAGAATATCATTAGCAGAGAGGTTTGACTGCATAATAAATGTAATGTGCTTGAATAATCCCGAAACCATTAGCTCCCCCACCTGTCCATGGAAACATTGTCTTCCATGAAAACCGTCCCTGGTGCCAAAAATGCTGGGAACTACTGTGTTAAGCAATTTTGGGTGCAAGAAACATAAGCTACTCTTATGTTACCTCAAGTAATGGAGTGTTATTACAAACATCTCCAGAATTTTTATATTGAGGGATCCTGCAACAGGATATCTGGTTAGAAAGGAGAAATAACCAATGGTCTTCTATTTGCCTTCCATACCATGCACACTGCTTCTGCTTACATTGTATGGACTCTTTAATCACACTGATAGGAAATAAAGTTGGTAATACCTTATAGTAGTATGTTCACATCTAAATAGCATTAGAGAAATAAGTAGATGACCTTTTGAAGATAAAACAAGTGTAAAACTGAAATAGAACAGCACAAAGAAATGAAAGAAAGAAATAATTTGTTTTAATTCCGATTGATCTCTATAACATACAATAGAAAGTAAAAACCTGCTTATGTACATAAACAGTATGATATGAGTTGCACATATTTGAAAATAAAATCGAGTAGCTTTAGGGATAGCATTAAAGCAGTACCATAGAGGCATGTGCCAAACAACATGATCCAGGACACCACTTCACACCCTACATCATGATGCCATGTACAAACTATGCATAAGCCTACTTTTGGCATGGAATTAATCAGCAATGTGGACCACCCAGAGATGTTATTGACCTTCTCAAGAGAGGTACTAAGAGAAAAGATAGATGTAGTGAAATGGGGGAAATAATGGCATGGTTTTGAGTTTTAGGTAAATATAAATCCAAACATACACATTGAAAACTCCAGAGATATAATAAAAGTCTTGCTTCAATGCCTGGCTTTGGACAGGTTAAGACATTTATAATTCATGTTATTATAATTCCATTTGCCTTATCCATCAATTTGGTTGCATGGAAGAAACTATAGACTGGGGGAAAAGACAGAAACTTTTCTTTCCTTTGTCCTGAAACTACAGTGATTCAAATAGTCATTGTACTTCCCTGGCCATCAGCTCTGGAGCTTAGGCCTGCTCAGACAGGGAAGTTGAATAGTGAATAGTGTCATCAGGGCACAGAAATCATTTTTGAAATCCTATAGCAGCTTAATATATTGACAATTTTCTGTTACGATATCAGCCAGAAAATTATATTCTCAAGCAATTAAGCCTTATCTCCTACTGGTTTTGAAGTCATGAACCATCAAATTTCCTATTACAGTTAATCAACCCCTATGCTTGGTCCAAACAGCATGACTGGGATGGAGTGATCTGGTGCAGAAAGTACGTAAGGAGCTGACTAGAATTGTTTCAATGCTACAGGATTTTGGAAAAGGTCATTTTCCTCAGAAGCAGTTCAGGATATTTCTGGAACCTGAAGTGTAGTACGCTCCTTTGCAGTATGCAAATCCATAGGAAAGGAATTTCAAAGGTGTATCAGTTGAGAAAGAAATCCCATCATGTAACAATCTATGCATTGCAAAGTGACCCTAACATTCATGAATTAACTTTAAAGCAAAAAATAAACTGAAATACATAAAACAAAAAACATTTTAATATGAAAGTTATTACTTAAAGAATTCTGTAGACATAAAAAGAATGCTTATTTTATTTTATGTCTTTTTTATCAATGTGCAAATTGAATATTAATTGTATACACAATTCAATGGGTAGGCAGTTTGTACACTGAATAAATTCTAGGCCTTCAATACCACCAAGTGTTACCTTTAACACTGAGTCTGCAACACTGCTGAAATTATATTCTTTTTCTTCAGTAAAAAAAGCATACCCCTTCAGAACAAATCTATACTAGCTACCCTAGTGTGACTATGGTAGACAACGAGTACTTTCTTTAAGAGACAAATTATGATGTTCCCTTCCATTATATCTTGAATTGGCAATTCTTCATGGCATTTTCTATTGGCTACAACTTCCATCAGTCATCGCATCTTGGCAATGACTGTAAGAAAGAAGCAGCTTTCAGTGGTTTTCTCAGCACCAGCACTTGATTATAAACCTATATGTAGGTATTGGTAGCTTCACATGTCGTTGAGACAATTCTTATCCATTGCCCTGTCAGTTACTCAGGTAGGTTTATTCGTGTCTTAGTATATTTTCTTTAATCAAGATTTCCTCTTTGATCCATGGATTGTTTAGAAGCATGTTGTATAGTTACCAAGTGTTTATAAGATGGAGTAGACACACAAGTTTTCCTATTTCTAGTTCTCTAAGTATAACTCAAAACCCAACTCAAAATATAAAACAAACATAAGAAGACTCTAGAAAGTGGTGTCATAAAAGGTGTCAAGCATTACCAGGGACTAACTAAGGACCTTTACACACACAGGAAAGAAATGAGGAAACACACCTACTGCTTCTGGTGGGTTGGTGTCAAAAAAAGCCAGTTAAAATGCTGAATATTTAGTAGTAAACAAGACAGAGTATGACTCTCTCTCGCTCCTGAAGTTAATATTCTAATGGAGGTCTGGGTCAAAATGTTTATAATATTTAAACACTGTAATATTAGGTTAATATATGCTAAAAATGACTTGATACAAATGCACAAGCCAAAGATAGTGCATATTAGCAGAATTATGACTATCTTTCCACATAAAGAATATTTCATTATATCCTGGGGTAGATATATGCTTTATGGCATAAGGAAAGAAAATAAACACAAGCCTTCGGGGATGCAGAGTAGCTGAGCAATGAATGGATGATACTAATTATTGGCACATTCTGATTTATAATAAATTTAGAAGAGCTGACTCTTCCCATAAATCTAATAGCTTTAACTATGTCATAGATTTTCTTATGGATGAAGTTTGTGTTAACCATGGTTGGTCAATGGGGGAAGTAAGGAAGAAAGGACCAAATATCTCAATATTTTGAACTATACAGAAATCATCACACCCTTTTCTCACAAAATACTGCTATAAGGTGGGTTTCTTTAAAATCCTAATTATGAGGATTTATGATAAATCAAGCTCACATGTGAGGCAGAACTAGCACATGGATTATGAGGATGACACTAAACAAAGATACCAAGAGCATGTAACTATTTTTCAAGTAATTAAAAAAGTATCAAAAATAAAAATTATCTTACATTCTGACATAAGTAAAAAAATCGATATAAGTCAAAGATAATAAGACGTCTGGAGCTACACATGAGACACTTTTAGAATGTCTCACTTCCCCATTTTTCTTTTTTAGTCTTTCCATTTTAATAAAAGAGCAATAAAACCTACTTTGTCTAGTATTATTTGTTCATAGCAAGTTGGAAAACATCTCTTATAGTAAACTTGAAAGTTGTAAAGTCTGTTTATTTTTGGTGGAACATTCATTAGTAATGTTGATCCTGAAAATGTTAATATCGATGCCAAAATATCTTAACAATCAGATAAAATATATGAATAATAATTTCTGTGATCTTGAAAAAGGAAATAGTTTTAACATAATAAAGATGATGCATATTAATGTCACAACATTTTAAAAGTTTTGTAAACAGGACGAATTAAGACTCAGATAATTATTGATATGATACAAGTAAACATGGAAGACAGTGATCAGGTTTGGAAAGGGCTTGTTGAAGAAGGTCATGGTCATTTTTGTGGGGCACAGAAACACTGGCACGTAAATCTGGTACTGGACCTTGAGGCATTTATATCCATTAATGTCCATTAAGGAGAATAGATTTTCATAGAGAACAAACCTGAAAACCAACATTCAATTATTATGCCTGTTCCTGACACTCCACCATCTTTGCCTTTTTCAGTTTCTTGTAGCTGGAGAAGAACACCAGTCTTTTCAATGCTGGATGGTGTAGGTTTGTCCCTAAATCAGTAGACATTTGTACCAAGAAAGATTCAAGTAACTTCATCCTCCTGTTCATTGATGCCTTATGTGAAATCTTATTATGGCAAAATAGAATGAAACTCATATCACTTGACAACTTTTTTCAGAAACCTTCTTCAGTGATTACCTAATGCCTTCCAAATGAAGTCCTTACACTTTCGCCTAGCAGTCAAGCACAGGGCCATTCAGGTTGCCATCTTCTTAACACAGTGTTCTTCCACTATCCCCCACCCACTTCATCAAGATGTGATGACACAAGTTGATTTCTAAAATAGCAAGCATACTTTGCATGTGTGCCTTTATATACTTGTATCTAGCTATGCCCTTTGCATTTTTTCTTTACTGCCTGAATATCAGTACAGTGACCAAATTAATGCCACTTTTCAAGGCCTGGTGCAGATGTCACTGTCTCCAGGTGCCTTCCCCCATGTTCTCATGAGGTTTCTCCTTTGTGCTTCTAGTATTCTTCTTCCATCACTATTATATCACAGTAAATTTAGCCTTGTGTTAGAATTTTATTTCAAACTTGCCTTTCTTCTCATTTTGACTAGGGCTTGTGTTGTATTTGTCTTTCTTTAAATCACATCATCTTTCATATAGCTGGCAGTGAATTAATGTTTGTTGATTTGAATTTTAAAAGCTAAGAATATATATATATACACACACACACACACACATATATATATTAGACATTGAGATTAAAACAAAAGTACTTAATGGGCAATTAAATTAAGAGAGAATAGTTGTAAGATGTTCATGTCCAAACAGGGCTGAGTTAAGTAATACCAAATTATCCTTTCAAAATAAGGAGGAGGAAAACAGAAAAAAAAAAACTAATGTAAGAGCATTTCAGACTCGTAATTTAGCCTTAGGACAAGGTTCTGAGGCAGAGACCACAGTTAAATGCCTCTATGGGGTACACAGGTGACAGATATGTGGGACACAGGTTGAGTTGTGACGGATAATCTGCTAATAGAGGGAAGCCATTGTTCAGGCCGAATTGATTTTTGCCATGAGCTAATGTGGGCCAATAGTGCCAAACTTCAGATTTTTTAAGAGAGGTAAAAATACAGAGTTTTACATGAAAACTCTTATTTTTAAAAAAAAAAATGGCAAATAATTTTTAAAAATTAATATAAAAAATCCCATCATCAATTGGCAACCTCTGACTTCTGTTCTAAGGTTTTTATAAAAGGTGATTGAAATGAGAGGGATGAGCAAGATTAAATGCAGCAGTTGGAGAGAAGTGGAGAATCTAGCGTACCTATTTTGCAGTACAGGCTGAAGATTATGAGGCATTTTTGCAAATTTTAATATGAAATAATGGAAGATATAGTTGAAGCAATGGCAAGAGAGAACTATTTTGACACAGAAGGTTGATTTTCAACTTTTAAGAGCTAAATTAATTATAATAGCTACCCTTTTTTAGCACCATCTATACGCCTGACATTGTGAGCATTGCACAAGCATCTTCTCAGTCTTCTGAATAAACCTGCATAGTATGTATCATGATTTCAGATGAAGAAACTGAGAAACAAGAATTAAGTAACGTCTTCAAGGTCTTTGCACAGCAGGAAATTAAACCCAGCCCTACTCGACCATAAAGTTTGTGTTCCTAGCTACCACACTCTTCTGTTTCCAACTATTTGGATCTAAAGTCAGGTATATGTGTGTTTAGCTAACATCTGCCCTTCACAGAGCTCATTATCTCTAGGTGTTTATGACTAACTTCTTGCTGGGACTGACAAGTCACTAAACACTGGTGACTCAACTAAAGAGGCCGACCAGTAATAGCCAGTGCCCTAGATGACATCTCTAAAATATCTCTAAGACAGCTGCTAGGTGGGTTTATTACTGAGTTATTCGCACAGTTGAGGAAAAAGTGCTGACAAAAGGCCAGTCTGAGGACAAAAAAAAAAACGAGCAAACTTGAAAGATGGGTGTTGAATGAATAAGTAGGATTGATTTGCCAATCAGCCCAAGGTGTGCAATAAAAGAAAAACGATGAGTCAGTGATTAGCATGAGGTTTATCTCTTGGGATTTTACTGAGTACAATGGAAAGGATGATTATAAGGGAGTACAATAAAAAGACAGTGAGAATTTTTGTGTCAACGGAAACAGATCAAATAGGATACAATATGCAGTTTGGTTATGCAGGGTAATGATTCCAGCAATATTGATGCTAGTTGAATGAAAGTCATTGCTATCAACTTCCCATATAACTGAGGAACTTTCCAAACACTTATTATTCATCTATCATATGTTATTTTTAATCATTAAATTGAAGTTTCTTGATCTGAATGCTAAAGTTTGGCTTTTATTCTCTTGACAAAACATTGACAAGGTGAGAAAAACACACACTGAGTGCTTTTGATGGGCAAATATGTGTCATGCTGTGTTGGATGAGTAACCTATGAGTGAATTTTGGCCATTTTGTTTTGAGCTGTCAGATAAATCTCTCTTGGGCATTGTTCTTATTGCTGTGCATCTGAGCAAAATAATATTTTATTGTTGGTTATAATTAATAATTCATTGAAATATACCAAATGAATACACTCAAAATACGGATGTAAATCTTATTAGATCTCTGCATATAGCAGTCCCAGTCACAGTGTGATTTTTGCAATATGAATTGCAGCTATAAGTTAGATCATTCACTATCAGAACAAGTTGAGTATTATAATATAAAAAAATTGACAAATTGCTTTCTCCCTATAAATGAGAAAACAGATTTGTAAAATGTGAAATGAGCCATTCTAGCAAAGTAGAACTTGAGCTTCAAGTGTAAACACTTGAGTTAATGGCTGGAGTTTCTCAATCTCAGAAGCTGTGGTGCACGGGGAGGGTGAAGCAGAGGTTATGGGAGCTCTTCAGCATTTTACTTAGAACATCCTTATAGGATTTAATTAGGCAGATTACCTGTGATGTGTGGTGTAGTGTGCTGAACACTTTTAAACTAGTATGTCCTCAAGGCAAATGGAAGGCAAAGTCAGAAGGAATTACATTCTACACAAATAACTCTGAGTATTTTATTCGTGGGCCTCATAGAAATAAAATCTTCCTCGCCAATGCGCCATTTAATGTTTAACTCAGTTGAGTACCAAATAATTGGTTAAATGTTGAATGGCCATCGAGGTTTATGGATCCAACCTGACCACCTTCTCAGTGGCTTTTCTGGTAGTAACAGCATTAGAGCTTCAAAATAAAACAAAACAAACATATAAAAATAAAACTCTTCGGTGTTTAACGCTATGTGCTTTGTTCTAAATTACTGGATAATGGCACCAGTATAATTGTTTATAAGAAAGACAAGTCAGCTTTTCGTAAAACAATAATATTTTATAATTAGAACTTTAAAAAATAACATTGCTTAAAATATGCCAATGAACAGTACTGTTTACTAATCATTTCAGGATGCAAATGTTAACTTGCTATGTGTATGTTAAATTCCAGAATCTATTTAATCACTTTATTCGCCTAACCACCTACAGGGAAGGGTCACTATGTCAAGCAATCCTGAATGGTATTTTGTGTGAATTGGGAACAGAGCTTTTAAAGTCCAGAGGTTTAGGAACATAAACCAGATGTGCTCATTTTAAAAAGTCTACTTAGTTTGGGGAGGAAAAAGGTCAGCCTTTCAGATCTTTTAAAAATCTTACTGTCAAACACATTCCATGGAAACTAAGCATTTTACTATTCTTAGAGTGCTGCTTCACTGACTTTTTTTTCTGATGAAATGTTTGCTCTGATTTGTGTTGCACATGAGTCTATTCTACATTTAGAGTATAATAAGATAATTGAAGTTTTTCTTGATCTTTTAAAAACCCCTAAAATGTATTAGGATATTTAGAGTTTTGTTTCATAGAAATGACGTAGAATTATTTTTAAAAATTGTAAGTCTAAACACAAATGTCTGATTTAATGCCAATTCTCAATTGTTTGCCAAGTATAAATCTAGGTCATAAATTGGCTACTAAAAAGAAGAGTTTATGGAGACATATTTATATAAAGGTGAATGAATGCCTCCCCTCTTTAGGATGACAATACACATGATGTGTTATGCTCATTTTCATTGAAACTATATTTAAAAAGGATTTATTGAAATTCATGCTTCAATATTTCTGTAGGATATAAATTACATTAAATTTTTGTTTAGACCATCTTTGCATTATATACACAACTCTTTATGTGAAAATAGGTATTTCTTTATAGTGATATTCCTGATTTACGTTTTCCTGATTCTTAAAACAAGTTATTCCAGTGCGGTTAAGTTGTTACCGGACCCATCCTATCGTACTTCCAGAGGCAGAGTTGTGTGAATTTAGCAGCATGTGCCCCAGTGGCCTGTGGCTTTAGGATGAATCCTGCATATTGGCAGGATTGATCTTACGTAAAATTTTTAAACTCTTTAAACCTCACTTTCTTTTTTTCTTTCCTTTTCTTTTTATTAGACAGAGTCTTACTCTGTCACCTGAGCTAGAGTGCCATGGCATCAGCCTAGCTCACAGCAACCTCAAACTCTTGGGCTCAAGCGATCCTCCTGTCTCAGCCTCCCGCGTTGCTAGGTTTATAGGCACTGGCCACCAAGCCTTTCTAATTTTTTATAATTTTTTTTTTTTTTTTTTTTTTTTTAGTAGAAATGGGGTTTTGCTCTTGCTCATGCTAGTCTTGAATTCCTGACCTCAAGTGATCCTGCGGCCCCGGCGTCCCAGAGTGCTAGGATTATAGGTGAGCCACCTCACTGGCCAACCTCAGTTTCTTCAACTACAAAATGCAGATGATGATAACAGTATTTATTTAATATGATCAATAAGATTAAATGAGAACGTATATAACATGCCAACATACTTCCTAGTAAAATGCAAACTTTCATAAAATTTTAGCTACTCAATCCAACCATATAAGTCAAGCAGTATCTCTGCCTAAGAAGTGATTACAGAGTTTGAAAAGCACTGGGCTTGTCTTCTAGTTCTAACTCTCTGATCCTAGAAAAAAATCTCTAAAATTGCTTAGCCTTTTAAATACCTATATAAAAGCAAATATTTAAATACCTATGTTAAAATAAATCCTTTGGATTACTGTGAAAATACAATGAGATAGTGTTTAAAATGACCTAGCACCATTGTTCAATAAAGATATGTAGGCTTTTAATTTATAATGTTTTACCAACTTTAATTTTATCTGTTATTAAAATAACTTGAACTTAAACTAAGATTATACTCACATCTGCGCCATTGGATTTGGCATTGTGGCAGAACCTACAAGTTACTTTCTGACATCCGTTTCTCCCTTCTCACTAATAGTATTCTTAACCTTTAGCTAGCCACATGAACATCTGGAATAAATATTATATTTTGTAGCCTCAGTTCCCTGTTTACTCCCAAAGTAATTCCAAATCTCCAAAAAAGCTGTAACAGGGAAAAACCACATACTGCCTGATAAAGTGTCACTTATGTTGCACTATTTTGTTAATAGAATAAGTAGTAATTTGCCCACATTGGAATACACACTTATTCTGCATATAGATTTGTCTTCCCTGCCCACAGTGATTCTGCAAACAACATTCCTAAGTTTACTGAACACCTTCTTCACTCTAATATATCCACACCTTATTACTTCTGACCAAGAATCTTGCTTTACAGCAAGAGAAGTGGAGCAAGGGAATAATTATCACAGCACTAAATAGTTGTACCATTTCTCAGAGAATACTTATCTCAATCCTCTCATTTCATTCAAGAGGATATTTGAGGCCAGAGAGGCAAAGTGATTGCCCTTGGTTTTATGGCTATTAGCGTCAGATGGAAGGGATAAGAATGGATCTACTACTTAATTGAGACCTTATAATAACCCATACAGGTCAGTATTATTTCCTCCATTTCTCTTTTAATTTCAAATAAGAAAACTGAGAGTTAGAAATTTGTGACAGAGTCAAAAGTTAATGACTTTTTTCCTCTCAGCCATAGTTGAAAGTATCTATATAAAAATGTCAATTCTTCAACATTCTTTGCCAATATGGGAGAGGAAGTCTTACACATAAATACAGTCACATGGTTTCGAAACTTTGTGCTGAAGTGGCTTGGGGCACTATGAGAAACTCATAGAATCACTGCAAGATATTTTTAAATTTTTAAATATTCCTCTACTCAATATCTGTCAAATACCATGCAAATTACTAGCTTAAGGTAGCTCAAAATTTCAACATTAGATTGTGTTACACTATTTTCAGTGATGTCATGTCTTTGCAAAACTGGGATTTTGGCAATTGTGATAAAAGGCAAGTTGCATGCAAAAAACAATGTGTAACAGGAAATTAAGATGGTGGTATCCAATCAGATTATACTGTTTGAGTGTGCAGTATTCAGTAGGCATAGGCATCCCATGTGTATGTAATTGTAGTTATTTAAAATGATATAAAATAATATTTTTTTATTTAATATCTATTTTTCCCCAAATGTTTAAGTTGTTTGTACTTAATTACTTGATAAATGAAACAGGTTTCTATTTTGGCATGGGGGTGCTTTGGAATAGTTATTCAAGCACCAAGGGGTCATCAATCTAGCAACTCTGGGACCATATAGATGCTATTCTTTTCTAATTTGGGCAGATCAGGTGAACATCTACAAGTAAAGTTGGAGAAAATTTGATCTTGAGACAATATTCTATATGAAAAAATACAGAAAGAAGTAATATTGTGGCTTACCTCTAGAAAACACTAAAATGTTAGCTATTATTATTCACAATGACATGTTTCCTAATGAAAACAATGATATACATTATGAACAATATAGTAGAAAAAACTGAAAAGATTCTTTTACTTAACTTTGTTTAATATTACTGTGATTTAATTCAAATTTATTGAGAAGTCAGAAATCCTGATACTGTTCTTGGCATTAAGGGAGCCAGACCAATGAATATAATAGTCACTAAGGTAAATTAATTTTCCAGATATTCACAGCCAACTCCCTTTCTTCCATTGATGTAACTGGATCTTGCTACATTTTGTCCCCCTGCCTTGGCTCCATCATACAGCAACTATAATCCAGAAGCTTCCCTACATAGCAGCTTTCTCCACATTTTTTGTTGTTAAGTTGTTAAGTTTATTTTTGTTTAAAAGAGTGAATTCATCTTTGGAACTGTTTGCCTCATCGTCTGTGAAAAAAATTCCGCTAAACATTAAAAATTTCTAAAGCCAATAGCCTCTGGCTTATGGCTATAAGGCCACATTAAAACATGGGTTTGTACATGAAAGTTTACATAGAACAACAAAAACTTTGGGGAATATGGTAATCCATTAGCTGCAACTTATCTCTAGAAAGATACTTTACATGCTAAAACTAAAGAAATTTGTCCCAAGTTAATTTTTAGAAATCTCAAATTTATTTATTTGTCTAGACTTCTTGCTATATTTTTCTTTCTCTTGCTTTGTTTTAATTCTCAGGGAAGTAAAACCCTGGAAGATAGAATCAGAGGAGTAAATTAAGAAAAAAATCTATTCAGCCATTCTTTCCTGAGGTCAGGGCAGTAGTTTAGAGGCCTTAATTTTTCTTTCATTTCAAATGCCTGCCAATCCATCAGCTAATCCTTGAAACAATAAATTCACCCATCAGCATGTTTTAGTGCATGCTAAGGATAAAAAAAAAAAAAATACAATGTTAGTCCATACATACTTGTAAACACCTGAATATTTTTAATTTTCATCATCATATTTTTAATGTAAAATACATGTGATCTCATATCTGCCTTTGAGGAATTCACTTTCTGAAAGAAGCTGACAGTTACATCACAAGAACCTGACCTACCACAAAACATTAAAATACACACACACACACACATACAATGCAATAAGAGAATCGTGAGCAGCTAATGGTTTATGTAGCAGATGAATCTTCAGGGAGAAGTAGAAGTTTCCAAGCATGCAGCACCATTAACCATTACCTGTGTGGTTGTAAAATGGGTGTTTGGGCAAAACTTCTGCCCAACATATGTTGAAGTCCCTCTGATGTAGAAATATGCCTTCTTTATTCATATGAATAAATATATAAGGACAAAGAAAATATCAAAAGCATTTTTATAGACTTAAAAGTCATACAGGTTTACCAGAGAATTTCCAGATGCAGGACTAGCACAACGTACACTGGATGTGACACATTAATGCATAGCCATCTGTTGAAAACCCTCTCCAAATCTGAGCAGCACATTTTTGTCAATACAAAGACAGAAAAGAACATCATTTCAAAAAGACAGCCTGTGACATGAATGCAGTGAGCATGGCTCCTTCACAGATTACTTGAGAATAATGTAGTGACGTTTTTAAAAATTAATTTGCCAAATTTTAGCAGGAGAATTTAAATAGTTGCTCCTGTTGATCCATTAACTCAACATCTATGAATCTTTCCTCAAGAAAATAACCAGAAATTTAGAAGGGAAAAAAGATGGTTTCCAAAGATGTTCATTGCAGTATTTTTTATAGTATAAAAATAAATACAGCTTGTTAAACATTAGGAAAAGCATTAATAAAATATATTATAACTTATGTGGAATATTAAATGATTATGAAATATGTATAAGGGGTACTAGCTTATTTATATAGCACCAATTATATGACAGAAATGTAGTACCTTACATTTATTATTAATTTAATTTCTACAACTCAAGGAAGTAGGCACTTGAATTTGTCAGGCTTCTCCAGAGAAACAGAACCATTAGGATACACACATACAGACAAACATACAAACACAGACAGATTTACTATGAAAAGTTGACTCACGCAATTGTGAAGGCTGACAAGCCCCAAATCTGCAGTAATAGGGAGCATGGCGAAGATACTGGAGAGCTGATATTGCAGTTGCATCCAGAGATATTCTGCTGAATCTCCTCTTGCCTAGGGCAGCCCATCTTTCAGTTCTATTCAGGTCTTCAACTGATTGGATAAGGACCACCCACATTAAGAAGGGCAATCTGCTTGCTTACTCAAAGTTCAGGGATTTAAATGCTAGTCTCATCCAAAAACATCTTTCAAGTTGAGATATGAAATTACCCATCACATCCCTACAATTATCTTCATGGCACTGAGGAGAGAACAGAGGTTCATAGAGCTTAAATGTGCTTGTGCAATGTTATACAGCTAACAGGAGCAAAGCCAGGAGTAAGGCCTAGTCAAACAGGCCCCAGAGTCTAAGTTCTAATTACTACACAAAATATACGTACAGAATGTGAAGTATTTGTGATATGAAACTACATTTAAAAGAAAAAATTTACAGGCAGGATACTAACTTTCATATTCAGGAATACCCGATTATTCAAAAAAAACCCGTAAAGACTGAAAAGAATTGCATAAATTGATACTACTACTAGTTTATTATGAGAGATTATTTTTCTGCTTCTATATAGATTTTCTACTTTTTCCAGTTTTTAATAAACTCTGATGTAAATAATTTTAAGTATTTTAGAAAGGATATTTAAACCATAAAATGATAATAAAATATAAATCTGATATAACAAAATCTTAACGGGACACCTATTACTGTGTACTACAGATTTGACATATCTCAAACAGTCATAGTTTCTCTAACTTTAAAGATTATTATAATTTCTATATTGGCTAAAGATGTGATAGACCAGTCAAATCTGCTACAATGAAGCAAAATTAATATAGACTTTTTGAAATAAATGGAACAAAAATGTCAGAAACTTTAGATGCAGTATTAAAATGTTACTCACAGCAATAAAAGTCCTGATAGAAAACTTGGCAAGTTTCACGTCTATTACTAAATTTGACATTTCCTTCATTGGCAGGAACAATGAAGAGCAGGGTAGACTTCATTGCATGTGTATCTGATTTGCCGAATAACTTAATGTGTAAAATATAACTTTGGAAATTTGGGGGGATAAAGAAGAGATGAAAATAATGGAGATGGAAATAACCAGGCAAACGAAGATATTTAGAATTTGCCTAAGAACTGGAACTGAAAGAGAAAGAGCTTGGAAGAAAAGTTGGCAAGGATTAATACGGTCAGTGGGAATTAGTAGGAAATAGCATGTACTTTGAAGGTACACTGAAACCCAGTATTGTAAACAAAGTCCAGCTTAGCCCTAGAGAGTGCTCATCTAAGTCAAAGAGGCCACAATAGCCAGAAAGCAAAGTCCATTTTTACAACCACAGTAAATTTGCTTTCCTAAGGTCTATATAGTCCCAGATGCATTCATTACAATCATAATCGGTCAGAGGCAAATCTTTAAACATATATGATAATGTAAGACTTTAAAATGTGAAGTACTCATCAGTATAACTACATAGCTTTCTTTCATAGATTAACTCTTTTCTGAATGATTTTAATTGACAGTACCCAATCATTATCATATAAACATTTTATGAAAGAGCAGAAGCAGCAGTTTAACATGTCATTTTAAAAAACTGACAGTAACTTGGGAAAAGAAAACTAGATTTGTGTGTGTGTGAAAACTAACTGCTTACTTTAAGCAGTATGGCATATTTAGCTGATTCAGCAATACCTTTACCATCTCTTTGTCAATTTAGTCCCTGAATACATCTTTTCTTAGACATTTTAGTTGGATGTTGCAAAAGGGTTACTATAACAGTATTCATTTATAAATAATTAATGGTATAATAAAGAGGGCTGGGTTTGATTATATAGTCATTGAATAAATAAGAACAAAGAAAATTAGCTAGCACACAATTTGATTTTAAAAACATAATGAAAGCTAGTTTTTAGTTTGATTGATGGTTTTATGAAAATGTTTCTTCCTTTTAATTTTTGTGCTAATTTAATTGCCACACTGAAGTTGCTCAAAGACAAAAACCTCATAGAAAATCCTTTGTGAACCAATATGAATTTATTTTTGCATTTTTTTATTTCAAATTGTTATGAGGTACAAATGTTTTTGGTTACATGAATCACTTTTGTGATGCTTGATTCAGGGCTATAAGTATGCCCATCACCTGGAGAGTGTTCACTGTACCCAGTAGGTAGGTTTTTTGCCCATCCCTTCCTACACACTCCCTTCTACTTCCCCTGAGTTTTACTTCCCTTTGTGCACATGTGCTCATTGGTAGTTACAATTAAATAGCGAGTACATGTGGTGCTTGTTTTTTCCATCGTTTAGATACTTCACTTAGGATAATGGTCTCCAGTTCCATCCAAATTGTTGCAAAAGGCATTTATCCATCCTTTTTTATGGCTGAGTACTCCATAGTATACATATGCCACATTTTGTTAATCCACTCATGAGTTGATGGGCACTTAGGTTGATTCCACATCTTTGCAATTGTGAATATTGCTGCAATAAACATTCGAGTTCAGGTGTCTTTTTGATAAAAGGACTTCTTTTCCTTTGGGGAGAAACTCAGTAGTAGGATTGCCATTCTAACTGGGGTAAGGTGGTATCTCATTGCAGTTTTAATTTGCATTTTCTTTATTAGTGATGTTGAGCATTTTTCATACATTTATTGGACATTTCTCTGTCTTCTTTTGTAAAGCTTCTGTTCATGTCTTTTGCCTGCATTTTAATGGGGTTGTTTGTTTTATTCTTGCAAATTTGAGTTCTTTGCAGATTCTGGTTATTGCCCATTTATCAGATGTATAGCTTGTGAATATCTTCTCCCATTCTTTGGATTGTCTATTTGCTCTGTTGATTATTTCCTTAGCTGTGCAGAAGCTTTTTAATTTAACCAAGTGCAATTAATTTATTTTTCTTGTGGCTGTGATTGCCATTTGGGTCTTCTTCATAAATTCTTTGCCTAGGCTGATATCTAGAAGAGTTTTTTCAACATATTCCTCTAGAATTATATGGTTCCATACCTTACACTTAAGTCTTTTATCCATCTTAAATCAATTTTTGTGAGTGGTGAGATAAATGGATCCTGTTTCATTCTTCTGCATGTCACTATTCAATTTTCCCAGCACCGTTTATTGAATTGGGCTTCTTTTCCCCAATGTATATTGTCTGCTTTGCTAAATATCAGTTGGCCGTATGTGGTTGGTTTTATATCTGGGTTCTCAGTTCTGTTTCATTGGTCTATGTCTCTATTATTGTGCTAATACAATGCTATTTGGGTTACTATAGCCTTGTAGTACAGTTTAAAATCTGGTAATGTGATTCAGGGAGCTTACAGTCCAAGCACGCCTTAATCCTCTGCATATTTTTAAGAGGGAAGGTTTGAGCCCCACTCTCTGTGGAAGCCCCAGAGTGATGCACCAACAGAGGGGAAGAGCAGTTCCTGCGAGTCTGGGCTCAATTATCTCCCTTGGCAGTCATGAGCGGGTAAGGGGAAAGGGAAGAAAAGAGTCTGAATGGAGGAAAGCCAGCATTCTGGTCGTCTCTGTTTCTCTCTCCAGAATTCAGCCTGGAATGTCCAGGCTTCTGGGTCATGCAGATCTCCCCAGAACCCATTGGCCCCCTGTGGCTCCCACAGCCTGGGCTGGAGTTGGGAAGTTGAAAAATGTTTGTGTGGAAACAAGTGAGATGAAAATTGAGGGCTGAAGCCCCCTGGGGAGGACAAAGGCACATGGTGGGTGGAGTAACAATATGGTCCTGCTGTCTCAGGCTGGAGTCTGTGATATCAGGAAGCAACCTCAAGGGGTCTGACAGCTGGCTCTTTGTCCTCAAGAAGCTGCTGGTTCACTGGCTACAACACCTTTGGGACTCATGATGACAGAAAGGCTGTCCAGTAGCTCAGGGGCCTGCTGACTGCCAGAGAAGTGAGGCAGGGGGAAGAACAAACTGCTCCACCTGCCCTTTTCGCTGCACTCCAGTCCTCTCAGGGGTTGATTTCGGCTGATTATCTTGCTCTTTCTTGTAACTTCTTCCTGTGGAATCTCCGGTAGGTTCTGGCACTATTCCCTTGGAATTACACCTGATATATTAATATTTTTGTTTATTTGTTCGTTTTTTTCTTGTTCATCTAAAACTCTTTCTTCTTACTGAGACAATCTGGCAGCTGGCTTCTCTGGTCAGTCATCATGTCTCGAGACCCCAATATGAATTTAATTTAAACTCAGGTTTCATAAACCAAGAATTACCTAGTTTGTATTAAGCTCAAAGGTAATTATTAAAATCCTTACTTAGCAATGATTTCATCTTCATGGAGTTGATTTATAAATTAGGTCTGTAACTGAGCAGAGCAAAGATAACCTACATACTGAGAGTAGCAAGGGTAAAATATGCAAAGCAAACCCAAATAAAACAGTGAAGTATTCTGAAATAAGTAGGATAGGAAGCAATGACCATTGGTGCATAGTCATTTTGTCTTGGCTGGATTGGGATTCCACAAGTATGACTACCACTGAGTATTCTAAAAATTTTAAAACTGATTCACCTTTATAATCACCTGACTTGCCTTCCAAACTGCATGGTAACTACTTTCATTTAGTACCTAAGGAATAAAGTATATATATTTAAAAACCAAATATTTGAAATTTTATATATTATGTGCAATAAGTATCCAACAGAACTCACTTCATTTTATTTTTGTGTCATTTTTGGATGGCCACCCCTCCCCAAATTGGCATTCTTTTACTAATTTTACCTTTAAGAAAAGCATTGTCTGTGACTATAACAAATATTATATTAATATATTCCGATAACGGCGTTAGTTGTCCTATCATGAGGTAGCAGTACTTGAGACAAACAAAAAAATCAAAGCAACATTAACATTAACCAAGAGAGCAAAACCACAATTCTACTAAATATGTGTTCTAGCAGCAGGAAAAAGGTCTAACAAATTAAATGCGTATGTTTATGTAAAATTCATGGTTCAACAAGAAGGAATATGATTTCTCTGAATATTTGAAATTGGAAATCAAGCTGCCAATCATCTCTTAGGAATGATTTAAAGTTATATGCTGGAAGGAACAAAGAAGCTGAGTGGAATTTTATTTTGGATTAGACATATTTTAAAAAATTAATGTAGTACGAAACATTTTATATTGAAAAGTTAGGACACAGCTATTGTAAGCATCCAAGGCAATCCCAGCAGATGCTTCAAGCACAGTGTTGAATATGCGCTAATCTTTATAATGATCTAAAACTATCCAAAATTCCTGTTGAAAATTGGACTTTCCTTATTAATTCGGATTGATGTTAATGCTTTATCTCAAGCAATGGATTATTATATTCCTGCACATACACACAAAGAATTTACCAACAAGATTTTTAAAAATTCCCCTTCGAGTATGAGAAATTATGCATTTCTCTTTTTAATCTATCTAAATTGTGGATTATTTGCTCACTATAAAAGAATAGTGTCCTCAAAACTATGGGTTGATGATAATACAGTCTATGGCATCCATTTCTAAGACGACATTAATTTTGCAGCTGTGTCTTTAAGAGACACTGTATTGCCCCAGCTTGGCTCTAACCACCCTCTCCCCAGACTTGGAGAACTGCCTATTTATGAACTAGTCTATTTCCATCCACTTACTGTGTTGCTGAAAAGCTTTTCCCGCCATATCAAAATCTGCAAACTCTATATCTACAAACGTAGAACTTTCAGATACCACAAGCCTGCTATTTTTAAAACTTTATCCTGGAATTTATCAATGATTTCATTGGACCATAATACTTAATTCAAGGCAGCATTCTTAGAATTTGAGCAATATAATGTGCATTTTTAGTGGACATGGTTGGGAGAGACATTCCATTCCATTTACTCTTGATATTTCCTCTTCTTTCCTTCCTAAATTCCAGATGTTATGTTACTAACAACTTTATAAAAAACTTTAGAGACTGGAAATGACATTTGAGATCGAAAGAAACGAGAAGGGTTATTATTACATGGTAATAAATATAGCTTATAATTGAGATCTGACTACTTCTGTTTTTTTAATTATTTTTAAAAAATATATTTACAGACATATAGAGAAATTCTATACATATCGTCCAGGAAAATCCACTCATAAATTAAAATGGCTAAATGTCTTCTAATTAGGTATAATTATCTTAAGTTGTTTTCTATCATCTGAATATAAAATACTCATATAAAACTCAGATCCCAAGCATAAAAGATAATTTTAAAGTACCTTTATGAGAAGCAATTATATTTGTAAGTTCCAACCATACTAGTGTGCCAAGTTCTCCTGTTCTTACATCTTTTCATATTTATCCCAAATTCATTTATAATCACAAGATAAAAAATTTTGAAGCTTTATTTTAACTTGGCCAAATATTGTAAGGGTTCTTGAAGGGAAGAAGAAGAAGAAAGCTTCCTTCTATTTTTTTTTTCAAAAATATCAGAAGATTGGAAATGTAGAAAAAATATTTCTCATTTTAGTACTTTACTTACATTAAAATTGTAATTTCAGTATTCTATCACCTCATATTGAACAAGTTATAAAAATGCACTAATTTGATAAATCCACACAATGCATCTCTTCAGGGAGTTAGAAAGGCAGTGGTAGTGAAAGCACTATTAAATTCTTGATTAGAATTAATAAATACGTGTTGAATTAATAATGATCTGAAAAGTATTAACCCTCTGGAAATACATCATAAACCAGAACATAAAAACTTGCTAGGAATTAGATTTGCAAATGATGTTTAATTGTAAACAACAAGTGGAGTTTGAGGTTAGCTTAGAACTACTGAACAGTTTCAGATTGGCCACCCTAATGACTTAAGATGCAAAGGATTCTTATCACTGTTTTTATGTCATGCCTAAGACTGTGCATAGATATGAAATGTCTGCTCATGAGAAATAAGTTCCTACTACATTTCCAGAGTTTTTGAATATTATATTAACTTAATTCATTTAGCTAGCATCGTTGGAGATTGCAGCTTTCTGATTTTAGTCCATATGAACTGACAGCTAACTTGTAGATTTATTTAGAAATTTCTACTTCAATGATAAGCCAGATATGCATTTATGCATTTTCCCCACACTCTTCCTTTTTTACAAGTTGTTATCCAATTTCATCCACTAGCCTTCTGACTAATACAATGCAGTTGACTTACCAAAGCATAGCCAAGGGAGAGATGGATTAATATGTCAACTAAAATTGACAACTGGACGTCTAATGTCAGTTAGATATAATTCCATGGGGTTTCAGGACTTCTAGGTGAATTATTTTATTCAGAAAAAAAATGCTTCAGTAAAGATGTATAATTGCTTCTATTTTGAAGATTCCTGCACACTGACAAAATGCTATGTTAAAGATTAAAAATATTTGGTATTATCCCAATGTGTTATTTAGATATTTTTAAACCTAATACTCTGTAGTGCATATATTATATTCCTACATTTGCTCATTTCCCAGTATGGAAGTAGATGGGGAAAGGAAACACTGTAAATATACACATCAATATAAAATGCCAGGTATATAGCATACAGTATTATGAACTTTAGTGGGCTATGTATCTTTAAGCAGACATTGAAGATTCTGACTGCATTTTACTCACAATTAGCATGGTGGGCAAATAATGCAAAATTAAAAATATTATTAGTTCTCTAGATAAATATGTCATAAATATTAATAGAAGCTTACATTTACTATTTGCTACCTAAGTGATTTGGAGGCTGTTGTTTCCATTTCTACAGTTCACTTACCTAAAAAATTAGATTGAGAAAGTATACTCCAAGAGAGGATTGTGTGAGTATATTGTGACTGTACAAAACCAAAGAAATAGTCACATATATTTAATAGAAAATGTTAAAATGCACATAGTGATCAGAGAGTATTTTACAAATGTCAGTGGATATGTACAGAATTCATATACACTACAAACTACTACTGGTGACTGGCAGTAAATTCTAGAAATCAAAACATTACTCCTGAGCTTACAAAGGAGGCTGAATTCAGGAGGAACTTCATTTGCTAATTCCTACTCCCATTCAAGAGAGGCAACAGCACATTCAGGCTCTGAGGGTAAGGCATTGTATATAAGGTTTTAGAAATCATTTCCAGCCATATTTTTCAAAGAGTACATTTAAAGAAAGCTCTTAGGAGCAATGACAGTCAAAATTGTTCCTACAGAGAAATATAATTATTTGCAGAAGGATGGCTGAGGCAACCAACACAAATGAAAATGAAGGGTTTGAACAGCCCTCATGGTTTTCTGCCTCCATTATATATTCATTCTATCATCAGATGGTCACCCTATTCACAGAGAACATTTATGAACAGTTGGTTTTGACAAAATTGTAGATTGCCCCTTCTAGCTGCCTTCCAATTTGTCTTCTAAGATAAAGATGAAGAATATAACTGTAAAGAATGCACTCTAGTTACCATGAGGGAAAGTTATTTCTCAAGTCAAAGTATAAGCATAAAAAGTCTCCTGTTTTCAAATAAGCATTATTTCCCACAAATATTAATTTACCTGTAACTAATTTTTCATATACATCTTTTTTTATTCCAGAAAAATTTTGCTTGTGTACAAGAAGTTAAAAAACGGCCCTTGGATTTTCATTACTTCATAGCAAGAGTTTTTCCAGGCCTTTCTTTCCTTCTTTATTTTTCAAAAAGCTACACCCAAGGGAGTGGTTGTTCAAACTCTTCTAAACAATTTTAAACATTGTATTTGAGAACAAAAATTCTGAACTATGGTTACCTCTCTCTTTCCAAATACTATTTCAACTGAATCAATCTGATAAATATCTTCTAATGAAATGAAAATGTACGGTACCTAAATTCCATCTTTAATAAAAACTAACTTTACTCATTCATGTATACATTAATCATTTCATCAAAGAGTGACTGTACAACTAATTTGAGTCATGTATTCTGCCCAGGACAGGGTAACATCCACAACTTTGCCCTTTCTACAAGTAGCTCATATTCCTACTGGGGAGAAAGACATGCATACACATAGACACAATATAATCTGACATATGTCATATTAAAACTTACGATAGGGTGGTAACAAATGGATAAATAGTTAAAGTAGAGGCTGCTGAGGCCAGAGAGGTGTAGAAAAGCATTTCTTCACAAGGACCTACATAATGAAGTATCCCCATTCTGGGAGTTCTTTCCTCTGAAAAAGAGCAGTAATTTCTCTGCCTGAAAAGTAGCAAATAGCAGCAAAAAATAAAAGTAGCTGTCTACCCAAAGATACAACTGTTCAGAGACATACATACTACTAAAAAAGAAAGCAAAACACCTAGAGCCCTGCAAATGGTAACAGCCTTCAGATCTGATGAAAAGAAACTAGCGTTTTGCAGTATATTAAAGGAAGGTAACTCTTGTTATATACAGTGACTAGAAACTCTGCAATTAACCCCTGACAATAGTAATGCAGGAACTGGGAATAATCTTTAATTAGTAATAAGAACCCAAATCTTAAAGAAAATAAAAAGATTATTCCAGTTTAGATAGGTGTGGGACAAGTACCCCAAGGAATTTTTTGAAAAGAGAATGATTATAGGCTGTTGTTAAGGAAAAGATATACTCCTGATCATATCAGATTAAAGATAGTTTCTTTAGTCACATAAGCTACGAGTTTCAAAGATTAAGTGAAGGGAATTTGGAAAATAGAATGACTACTATCTACTCAATATTTTTAATCTGCTGTATATAATCATGCTTCAATAAATAGGTCATATGTACAATTTATATTTCATAGTATGGGATTAATCCATTTTTTACACTTATTAATGACTCTCATTGTCCTGTGGATAGAGAGCTAAACAAGGTGAACTCTAATTTTCAGTGTCCCAAATGGGGAAAAACACAGATCCAAGGAAATACACTGAAGCATTTTTGGCTACAATAAAAACTGAAAACAGCCTAAGTATCAATAAGAAACAATAAGTAAGTAATGTATAACACACTTATATAGATATTAGAGGTTTAAGGTATAAATTATGAGATCAGCTATAAAATCAGGCTGTTCTGATATATTATACAAAGAGGATCACAATTGGATAAAATCAAGCTGCATATTAAAAATACATAATTTTTCTAAATAATTCTGGCTGGCTTTCTAGACACAAAAGTATGTGTAGCAAAAAGAGCTCTGGCAGAATGTACATTGAACTGTTTAAACTGTTTACTTCTGAACTAGGAAGTAAACTACGGAAACTGAAGAATTTTCTACTTTCTATATTTTCTACATATTTTTATCATGTACAACATGAATATTAAAATTCTTTCTACAAAACCACATTGGTTCTGAAATTTAGGAGCTGTTTACCAAAAAGATAATAAATAAAATGGAGTATCCAGAATGAGGCAAATAGATGTGACAAATCTCCTAAAGAATGTCACTGAATCATGGTTACCCCTGTTGCCTATACTGTATCTCACCCTCGATAAATATGAGCCACGGAGAGTGTGAGTGCACAAATAAGAGAGTCACCAACTTGGAACAGTCAGCTGAGAGACAAAAATGAGACGGGGCAGAGGAGGGTCAGGAAATCTGGGAGGGACTTTCAGATAAGCAAACTGTTTAAAACGGAGTTAGAGTTCCAGTTGAGCCTACCATGCAGAGAAGGTTGGAAAACACATTCCAGGCTGATTAAACTGTACTAAAAACAGCATGGAGCTGTGAAACTTCGTGATGTGTTCAGAGAACAGTGAACAATATAGCTGTTTAATAGGGTGGGTAGAAGCCTAGTGAAAAACAAGACAGGAAAAGCATGTTAGGATCAGACTGCAAATGCGTGATGGGTCCTGGGTGCCATGTTGCAGACTTTAAAAGTTTTTAAGCAAGGCATGCGCTATCAGACTTATATTTTCGAAGGTCACACTATTGGCAAGCAGGAAGAAGAGCTGAAGCAGGGGAATGTTCCTAGATTTTAAAACGTTTTTATTTCAAGATGAGGAGGCCTTTTTAGAGGAGATGTTCAGTAAAGGATAGAGGCAGTATGTCCCAAGCTTGGATGAAAATGTTTTTAAACATATGTTTTATGATTAATATTATGAAGCATATGCTTAAACCCTATATGCAGCACATTCTTGGCTCATCACCAAAAATTATTTATTAAGCATCCACCTGCACATGAGATTATAGCAGAACTAAATCCCCTGCAAATGTCAAATATATGTTTTAATTTGAATGCTGCATGACATGCATAAAGCATTGAAACTTCACCTCTATTCCCACAAATACTGTCTTGAATCCCAATAATACCATATACATTCAACTCCATTAAACATTTAAAAAGTAGTTTATTTTTAAGAATTTGCTATATAATTTGATTCAGTAAGAATACACGTTGTGGAGGCAGGAATAAGAAGATGCGTAAAAAGCAGAGAATACATTTCTTAGTTTGAGGAAAGTCATAATGTAAGTGAAGAGCAAGAAAAAGCACTTACATAATGAAACGGCTGGTTCCTAAGGCAACATTTCAGTACGTGTGTAATGAAGACGTGCAAACTGTGAAAACAGTGAAGAGATTCTTGGTTAAGAAAAGATCACCATGAGGTGGTTAGTTAAAGAGGAAATGTGAGTTTATTTCATGCTTTCACTGATAAAATGCCTAAAAGTGCTAACAATCATAAAAAGCAGAAAATAAAGATCATCCTTTCAATTACTGCCCACCTATGTAGCTCAATGTGACCTTGTAGAATTATTAAACTTCAGCATTAAATACATGATATATTTCAGAAATAGAAAAATGCTTTTGAACCCTATGTGGTTTAGCTTACATTTAATAAATTTCATGTATTTAAAACACAATAGAATTCCAAATACATTTCATTTGGTTCTCTTATATTTTCTGTCAACATGCCTTTAGATTTTGTTTAAATTATTGTTTCATGCAACCATGGCAGAATGAGAGAAAGAATGGAAGCATACTATGCAGAGAGGTACACAAAAACACTATCTCCAACTGTAGCATCTCACGTACTGCCACATCTCCTCTTTCACCTACTTTATTGAGGAGGTCTCACTTTGTTGACCTAGTATTTATGATTAGTGCATAATGTTATACACATGTTTAAGAAATACACTGTTATGGTCCCAAAATACACCTGTGCCTACAAGGTTCCTGCGGGTTAGTGTCTTCTACTAGGGAAAATGGCCTCATTTGCATTGACTTTCAATAAGCTCCTGCAGGCAAACACCTGAAGCCAATCATCTGCAGATACCCGCCTGCAGGCATAGGTGTGCTACCAGAGAGCCTGTAGACTCTACAGCTACAGCATTTAGTCTTGTATGTTGTGTATAGCATCAGGTATGATGACTCACTGAACCAATAGTCTGTGATTGTGAGTCCTCGTGGAAACTATCCTGCATTTGGAATGGGTGGATTTCTATCAGGATCAATGTAGAAATCAACTTGATGATGGAAAAGGAGCTTGGTCTCCAAGGAAAATAATAAGTAACAACACATGAAGGAGTTATAAACATGGAATCAATGAGGCAAAAACAAATTGAAAGATAGTTGAGGTGCCTCTATCAAGTACAGGGAATTTAGAGAAGAGAAATACAATGTTTGATTTACAGAGGAATACATTATCATTGCCTTCCAATAATATTAGTAGATTTAAATGTTGCTTTGTACTATCCTTTTTCATAATAAAATTTCAATATTTTTGGCCAAGTCACAAAATATTTACCCAGGTGTATATTTATTGTGCAAATATTTATGAGTGTTTACTTTGTGATAAGCTCAGGGAGGGCCATTTCTCATACAAAAATAAATAATGAAGAACCTGAGAGGTAAACATGAGTAATAAAAGTAAAATAAGCATAGTACAATGCAGCTGGCTACTATAATGAACCTATTTTTTCTTTGGCAGCTCAATGGAGAAAGTGTTACTTCTGTACGTATGTGTCAGCTCCATTTCTTGCCAATTCTATATGATATGGGGCCCAAGAATCTGGTCTTTGAAACTCCCCTGTTCTCTACGCTCTCTCCCAAGGTGATCGCAATTTATCCCTTGGCTTTTTAGGATCATCAGTACACTGGTGACTCTCAACCTCCAAATGAGTGTATCCAACTCTCAACCTGACATTTCTACCAGTATGCCTAGCCGGTATCTCAAGCTTTTCATGGCTAAGACATAACTTTTCATATATGACACCTTCCTCTAAACACACACACAAGTCACCTGCTCCTTCCTTAGTCAGCCACATTTGCCTGGTTTCTCAGGCCAAAAATTCAAGAGTTTTCCTTTGATATTTTCTTTCTCTCACATGTCATATTCAACAAATACTGTAGTCTCTAACTTTCAAATTTATCTTGAACTTGATTCCTTTTCACAATGCCTACTGCTCTCATTTTAGTTTAATCCTCCATCATTCTCCACCTACCTATTTCGATAACCTGTCAGCTGCTCCCCTGCTTCTATTCCTGACCCTTTCATCTGTCCCTTACTTGGCAACCAAGTGATGTTTCAGAACCTTAAAACAGATCTTGTGACTTCCCTTCTCAAAATTCCCAGTGGCTTTCGGTCACACAAAGTGAAACAGTACAGTCGCCCTACAATGCCCTGAATCCCCCTGGCTTGTGCCTCGCTGTCTACACCCTTCTCTCATGCCCATCCTCCTCACCACTTCCACCTTTACTGCTCTTGGATTTTTGTGCTAACTTGGAGGCTTGACTTCTGCTGTTCCCTTTGCCGGGCAACCTCTGCTCACAGATGCCATATGGCTCACTTCCTCATTCCATTCAGAAATTTTCTGAAGTGTCCCCTCCTCAGAGATGCATCCATGACCACCCAAGATGACCTTTTCACATTCTCTATTCTGCATTAGTTTTCCTCATGTAACACAAAATAAATATATAATATTTATATATTATTATTTATATAATAATAATATATTTATAATAATAATATATTTATTATTATTATTTATATAATAAATATATTATATATTTATTTTGTATTTTTACTGTCTCTTCCAAAGACATTGAGCTACATTAGAAAAGGACTTGATTCTTATTAATATTTTCACTGCCGTTTGCCTGCACGTAGAAATGTTCTTGGAACATAATGAACACCCAATAAGCATTTCTGTAATGAAAGACAAACTGGTACATGAGTTTGCTCATGAAGGATAAATAAAAAATATTGACTGGGTAAATAACATTCCAGAAACGGACTGTAGGTAGGTGCGTGGAAGCATAAACAGCACAGGGCATTCACGGTTGGTTCATAGTTCTCTGTGGGTCGAGCGTTTCTGGAATTGTTTCATTAGAAGATTCAGATAATTGTGCAAATTTGACTCACGCATGGACCCCAATGAAATAAAAAGAAGCAAATGAGTAGAATTAAAACTTGACTGTGACCCTTTATAAGGTTCCATATTATTTCCACAACCTATAAAATAACTGTTATTAAAGGACAAGGAAAATGATTCTATCAAACCATTAATTAAGTGCACTCTCTCTCAAGTGTTCATAAGTTGTCTCTAAATGTCATTGACAGTATCATAATGCATATGTAAAGGT
The DNA here is from genome assembly GCA_963574885.1 of Lepilemur ruficaudatus. Lineage (NCBI taxonomy): Eukaryota > Metazoa > Chordata > Mammalia > Primates > Lepilemuridae > Lepilemur > Lepilemur ruficaudatus. The sequence goes on from CAUYRT010049290.1 coordinate 48,736, forward strand.
GGAACTAAAATCCCCAGGTGTGACAGGTAATCCTTGTGCCAACAAAAAGAAGCTTAGCCAGACACTCGTATTTAAGACTCGTCACATTCTGTGGCTTAGTCTCTTCATCTCTCTGACTGCATGGAGCCTTCCCTCAAACAGAGCCACCTGATGCTGTCTTGTTCCTTGCCAGGTGACTCTGTCTGCTGCTGTCAAATCTGGGAGTGTGCATGGTTGTGTGGCAGCGTGTTAACATTGCTTCTGTCTACTCAGTTGGAGTTCACTTCACAGCAACTCCTCTGTGCTCATTATTTGGAATTCTGCAGTTATCCAGTACTCAGTGGCATAATAAACAGGATGCAGAGTACAGAGTGCCCAGCTGGCCACAACGTGTGAATCATTTCATCCTCCTTCGTGGTTTCATATATGGCTCATAGATAAATTTTATATAACTCTTTGGAAACAGAATTGTAGCTTGATAATCATCTGGGTACTTGCATTTTTGTTATGTTTAGAGGAACGCCCTTAATGGACTAATGTGGATACATAGAGAGTCCTATCCACAAACCCAGTTTAATAAAATTAATGTGCCATAGTGAATTTTAATGAAGAAATAATTTTTAGAACTGTGAACTCAGTGATAGCAGATTACCTTTCTCATCTGCTGCTATATTTCTAGCATCTAGTCTGTCTTAAAGGAAATTTTCATAAATATTTTAATTAATCAATCCCAGCTCCGCCCATTAGACAGTTGACTTATGGAGGGTAGGTCTCAAAAATAAAGTTAACATAATTACAGCACTGTTCAGTATAACTCTCTGTGATGAAGAAAGTGAGGATGAAAATGTTTTATAAATTCTGTGTGGTTCCAGTGGTAGCCACTAGACATATGTGGCTTGTGTGAACATGAAATGTAGCTAGTACAACTGAGGACCTAAATTTTTAATTTTTAAAAGTGTTACTTTATATTTTATACTTTATATTTTATTCTTCAATAGCCACATATTACTAGCAATTGCTGTATTGGACAGCACAGAACTACAGTATTCAGAGTAATATGATCTTGTATCTTAGTGTGGAATGTATGTATTTTAAATTATCAGTAAATCCTCTCATTTATTTGAAATATACAAACACAAAAAACAGCATTGTGACCCTTTGTAATTGGCTGTGCCAATTTATGGGCAAGATACCTGGAAAAATTTTAATTTTCCCAAAGGTTTTGCTTGAATTTCCTGTTAACAACATTCCTTGTATCCACAAGGACCTATTGAAATGAAAATCATAAATTTTTAAGTTAGTACAAAATAAAGTCATTAATAAAATCATTAAACTGTCAAAACTCCTAAGTTATAAAGCATTGAGCAAAACAACATACACCTAATATCTTTTTATTGTGTGCATTATGAGGATGGCAAGGAAGACTGTCTGTTTTTCCTTTGTGACAAAAAAAGAAAATTCTCACGGACATAGGAATAGTGATGTGTTCTTATTTTCCTCCATTGATCCATTCAGTTTAAGAAGAAGAGAATGAGGGAAGGAATGCTTTTTAACTATACTTCAATTTCCACCAAACTGTGCATGAAGACAGTGAGTTTATTAAATTGCTAGAGACTTTCTCACAGTGTCTATTGCAGCTGTATAAACTGGCTCCCATCCTCTTCCCATTGACAAGTTCAATTTAAACAAAAGTTATGACCTGTTCTCCCTGAGCTCTCTGTGCCCTTTGCTGTAAAATCCCAATTTACCTCCCATTTTAACCCAGGGTCACAAAGAATTTTTATTGGAAAGCTAAGTAAAACCAAAAGTGTTCATGAACTCCTTTGAATACCACTTTGCACAAAGTACTAATAAGGACTTTCTGGGATCCTACTGGAGAACTTTATTTTGTTTCAAATTGATAGCACAAGTTTGGTGAATTTTAGCCTAATGGATAAAAGACAAAGAACATGTACAGTATGTGTAAAGAAGAGGTGGCAGAATATTTACCAGATTATTGCTTAATCAGATAATTAAGTCACAAAACATGCAACATATGTGAAGTGTGTGATAGTCATGAATGAATGAATGTTTATAAATGAATGTTAATTAGGACTATTGATTTTTGTTTCCTTTTACTGGGGATGAAATGTCAACATTGACCTCCGAACACAGTTGTTTTCAATTTTTTCTTTCACAAAAATATACATTTTAAAATTTTCATATATATATATATACACACACATGAACTTTTATGTATCAAAAATTGCTATGGATTATAATATTTGAAACAAACAAATCATTATCCCATAGTTCGCCCTGATTCTTTGTTCTTTGACAAACATAATTTCCACTAACACCTTAACGTGTGTGAGTCCCCAGACTCCAGCCCCAGGCTTTCCATTGGAATCTAGTCTAACACTTGCTACACTAGGATTTCTGTGAGGACAAGCCCATTTTTAAGGCCGCAGGAGCATGCTCACAGTTAGGGATCGGTGCATACAAGAAGTAGTGACTGAATTTTCAACTGACCTCCAGAAATTTAGAACTAAGATCATCACTTTCTTACATGTTTTCCTCTCTAATTTGCTCCATTTCCTTTTTGATTTTTGTTAGTGTATCATTCTCTTCCAGGCACCTGTGTTAGAAGCTTGAAGTCATCTTTGCCAAATGGGTGTCAAATTCTGCCTGTCTTTAACAGAATTGAGGCACATGTTCCATTCATCTTCTCGTCTCATTTCCATCGCCGTTACCCTATTTCAGGTCTTCATTGACCAAATTGCGTCCCCCAGCATTTGTAATGTTGAAAACCTAACTGCCAATGAGATTATATTTGGACTCAGGGCCTATAGGAGGTAATTAAGGTTAAATGAAGTCATAAGAGTAGCATCCTGAAACAGCAGGATTAACATTCTTGCGTAACAAATAAGAGACACCACCCCTGTGTGCACACACAGAAGAGATCATGCGAACACACGGGGAGATGGTGGCCACCCACAAGCCAGGAAGACAGGCTTCACCAGAAACCAACCAGGTTAGTGTTCTGATCTCAGACTTCAGCTTCCAGAACGAGGAGAAACTAAATGTCTGCTGTTTAAGCCACCTATTCTGCGGTGTTCTGCATGGCAGCCCTAGCTGAGAAAATTACCTTTAGCCTGTAACTTGATTATTGGGATCATAACTAGGCCTCTTTATACCAAACTATTTAGGATACAGTGGTCAGATATTCCAAGGCACAGCACTGACTGCTCTTCTCTCCCACTCAAATGTGTTTCATATATTCTCATTTGTATACGATACAGTAATAATACTGAGTAAATCATTGGTCATTACACTCCAGGCACAAAGGCATTCAACTTGCATTACGGCACTTGATATTCATAATCATATGAAGTAGTAATAATATCTTTAACCCTCAATTTGCAGAAATACTAAGTAATTTTCCCAATATAACAGAACAAACTAATGATATATTCAGGGAATAAAGTCAAGCTTTTCTAATGCAAAAGTCACAATTTAAGCACTATTATTATATAGTTTTTATTGACTTGGCATGCAAGGTTAAGGAAACTCAATAGAAAACTTTCATATTCCAGGTGAGCTGAGTCTGATGTAGACAGTTGGCAAAGGGAATGAACATCAAATCCAAAGACAGGAATCCAAAGACATATCACAGACAAAAATCAATAGAGTCTGAAGATACATTCCAAGTCACGGAATATAACATGGTCTATAACAATTTTAATGAAAATTTCAGCTTTAAAAGAACCTACAGGCCAGGTGCAGTGGCTCACGCCTATAATCCTAGCACTCTGGGAGGCCGAGGAGGGAGGATTGCTTGAGCTCAGGAGTCCGAGATTAGCCTGAGCAAGAGTGAAACCCTGTCTCTACCAAAAAGAAAGAAAAAAAAAAAAAAACCAGTCTGGCATTGTGGCATGTGCCTGTAGCCCCAGCTACCTGGGAAGCTGAGGCAGAAGGATCCCGTAGAGCCCAGGAGTTAGAGGTTGCAGTGAGTCACAATGATGCTGCGGCACTCTACCCAGGGTGGCAGAGTGAGACTGTCTTAACAACAACAACAACAACAAAGGTAAAGAACCTATGAATTGATATTTACTTGATTTCTATAAAGTATATCAAATATTACCTTTTTAAGAAATTACAAAGCAACACATTTTATGATTAATATTCTGACACCTTTAAGACTTATCTCAAAAATGTGACCATGTTTTTCTAAATATTCCCTCTCACTTTACTCTCTCATTGGTATAACTAAGCACCTATCACCTTTAGTCTTAGTTAGCACCTTAATGTTCAGAAGCTCAGAAGCTTTCTTTTTCTAATTAGGCAGTCTGAATTTTGTTCCTGCATTTCCCACTGAATGTCACCAAACGTCCTCCCTGTGATCAGTGGTTGAGGAGTATAGATGTAAATCACAGAATGTAATAAAAATCTTTAGCTTTATTTGTGAAGTTTGTCACTTGAAAATTGTATTTGGAGATAGGGCCGGTAAGAAGGTAGTTAAAGTTAAATGGGGTCATAAGAATAAGGCCCCAATAAGATAGGATTAATGCTCTTATGAGAAGGGACACAAGAGAACTTGCCTGCATTATAAATTTGTTTTTATTAAAAGTTGCTTTAACAAATAATTGAAAAAATAATTTTTCCAATCAAAATTATTAAATAAATGAGTGCCTATGAGGAATTTTCTAGAGTAGAGGTATTTATTCTTTTAACTTATTTAATCCTAGAAGCATCCAAATAGTAACATGTTTAACAATATCCTTCCAAATTTTTCAAAGAAAAGCTATTATCCAATTGCAATTCAAATTACCACAAATGTTATTATTATGGTGAAATATAATTGAAATGAAGAGGCCATAATATACAATTTAGATATCCTACCATCCACACAACTTTATGTCTGTAAGAGATAATGAATAGTCACATAGAAATAGAAACCAAGTTAGAGGCTATTTTAATTATTCTTTTGTCCAAAAATCACTTCCTATATTCAGTATCTTTCTGGAAGTAAGACTTTAAGTTTTATAGTATTTTATGACACAAATATTGATAAATGGGAAATGTAAAAGGACTTTGATTAAAAAGTCAAAATAAAGAGCTAATTTTTTTTCTAGGAGCACTTAGGAACAATTCTTAGTTCAGAATTATATGCTCACCGTTCAAGGTAAGTAATTTTCTTCAATGAACTCTTTTATTGATAAAGCTCAGAAATGATAAATTTTAAACTGGACAGGAGAGAAATATCCATGTTTCTTTTTGATTGGCATTACTTATAGCCACTGAAACTGATAGCAGAGATTTGTGTTTTACACAGAGACTGAAAGATACCCACATGCAGTTATGTTACTAGGAAATCCACAGACAATGTTGACTGGAAAATTCATTATTTATATTCAATTCAGAATATTGTGGTATTCTACATCAGTATGATCACTGAGGAAAGTTTTCTGAAGTCAGAAAAAGTAGTATGTATTGCCATTACTGCACCAAGTGGTATAGTTATTTGGAAGAAGTATCAGCTTCATTAAACATTTTAATTCTTCTGAAAGCTTTAGCTAGAGAGCAAGCTGAACATGCAGTCTTTTTTTTTTTTTTTTTTTGAGACAGAGTCTCACTCTGTTACCCTGGCAAGAGTGCCATGGCGTCAGCCTAGCTCACAGCAACCTCAAACTCCTGGGCTCAGGCGATCCTCCTGCCTCAGCCTCCTGAGTAGCTGGGACTACAGGCATACGCCACCATGACCGGCTAATTTTTCTCTATATATATATTTTTTAGTTGGCCAATTGATTTCTTTCTATTTATGGTAGAGACAGGGTCTCACTCTTGCTCAGGCTGGTTTCGAACTCCCAACCTTGAGTGATCCGCCCGCCTCGGCCTCCCAGAGTGCTAGTATTGCAGGCGAACATGCAGTCTTAAGACAAGAAGAAAATTAATTTAGACTTGAAGAGCTCAAAAGAACTAGAGAGACCACCTGGTCTGTTTCTCCTCAGTGCTAAAAATAGGGCTAGAATTATATGGATCTTGCATGACTTTGTATCTCCAGCCCTGGCCTAGTACCTAGAATATCATAGATTTTTTTAAAAATTGCTAAATGAATGAACAAAACTAATGAGATGATTTTAAAAGAGAGAAAGAGAGAGACTCATAATCAAATAAGTTTCACAAAACACCTCCATTTTCATAATTGGAGATTAACCATATTTATCAGCATACTACAATCTCCTAGAAGGCCTGTGGTAAATAATGATGATACTAAAGGAAACCTTTGGTCTAATCCAGCTATTCTCTTCCCTGGCAATGGGAATTAAAAAGATGCCCATATTACTTTTGGGCCTTGATTCAACTGCTCCCCCACATCTCAAGTCTTTTTCCTGATTTTTTTCCTCTTGCGTAAAGCCAACCCATTTTTCAGATCCAGGTCTTGGTTCTTAAGTTAAATCTTCACTGTGTATACTATTGTAATCTTTCACTACTGTAAAATTAGAAAAATCACATCCTTTGAGGGCTACGCTAGCACATGAATCTGTGCAAATGTCTGAATATTTATGCATTATCACTTAATAGTCAAGAATCGTGTGGACAGGGCTACTGTCTTCTTAAAGACAGAAGTCTGAGGTTTCCAGAGTCTATGGTTTTGCTCAGAATAACGTATCTAACAACAACAAGATAGCTATCATTTGTTAAGTGTTTATAACTTGAAAAGAAGTTAAAGATATCAAGAACTTTATAGATATTCTATTTAATCCACATATCAACCCTACGAGAGAGCCTATTAATTTCCTATTGCTGCATAACAAATTTAGTGGCTTAAAATAATACCAATTTATTACCTCACAGTTCTGAAGATCAGAAGTCTGGGCTTGTTCAACTGGATTTTCTGAGTAGGATGTCACAAGGCCAAAATCAATTATCAGCGAGACTAGGCTCTTATCTGGAGACTCCAGGGCAGAATCCACTTCCAGGATCATTCAGGTTTGGCCAAATTCAATTCCTTGTGGTCATAGGATTGAAATTTCCCTTTTCTTGCAGGCTGTCAGCTGGGGACCTCTCTCACCTCTCATGTCCCTTGACATGTGTCTTCCTCCATCTTCCCACCAGCAACCACCAACCAATGGTGCATCAATTCCACTCATGCTTGGAATCTCTGACTTCCTCTTCCGTCACCAGCTGGAGAAAGCTCTCTGCATTTATGTGAATAGATTAGGCCTATCCAAATAATCTGCCTTTTAACATGATCATAGGAATGATATCCCATCACAGTCTTAGACTCCAAAAGGAAAGATTCTATAAGAATAAGGGTCATCAGAAATCATTCTCAGAATTCTGCCTAGCATTGATAGGTTCTGCTAATATTGCTGTTTTTCAGATAAGGAAACTGAGGCACAAGACAGAGTCAGAACTTGAACACTTGTTTAAATATTGTTTTGTGTTTTCAATTAAATCATGATTTGATTGCACTGTGTAAACCCTACTTCTATAAATATTGACTTATATTCACTTGTACTTAAAGCTTCCCTACGTCATTATAAAGGTCTCTGGAGCATCTGTTGGGGTGAATGGGCCCATGTAACCTAGGCTTAATGTGTTAATTTTCTCTTTAGGACCTTTCTGCTATTCTGAGCACCAAGAGATAGTATCAACTCAGACCATCCTGCTTGCCCAATGAAACTACAAGCATTCAGTTGTTTTGAGAATATCTTTTATCTCCTGCATATTTAAACAAAGCCTGCTGTAAAAAAGGAAGAAGAAAAATTGAGCTACATTGTAGAAATCACAATTTATGCCTGGTAGCATAATTTTAATCCCAAAGAATTCATTTTTGCCAACAGCTCTTCTGAATTTTTTGAAAGTGTCATTTATTCAAACAAAATTCAAATTCAGTCAAAATTTATTTGTAGTTTACTTGATAAATACCTGCCAGGCTTTGTGTAGAATGTAGGATTAAAATGGTAAGGCACTATACTGACAGAGAAATTTATATTAATTAATGTGATAAATGAACATAATGCTATGTGCCAGGAACATAATGCCATAACCTTCATTTATACTCAAGAACTATGCTTGAATTACAAGACATTGAATCTTGTCTAACTGGCTATGGGATATTGAGTAAAGCATTTAACCTCTTTAGGCTTTGGTTTTACTCAACCTGTAATAACGTGGATAGAATAGAGGTAATCCTTGTAACTTTCTCTTTGTGATCATAAATACAATAAATTTCAGGTAGAGAGTTGAGAAAAAAGAGAGCTGAGCAAAAGTAAACTGACTAAACATTTAAATTAAAACTTTAGAATGAGCCATATAGCATTTCTTCAAGTGTATAAAGAATGAGAAAGAATGAGTCCTCCACAGCCAGGACTCAACTCCTAGATTGATTCTGTTTAGCCAACTCAGGTTATTTTCTGTTTTTTTTTTTTTTCCCCTTAATAATCAGTTGACTTTCCTTTATGTGGAACATGTGTTTTTTAGATTTCTATATTCCCCAACATGTCTAGTCTGCTCTGCTCATTTAAATAACCTCTATGGCCATGCCACCATTGAGTGTGAGATGCATGATTAAACTAATGAAATTCTGGTTTAAATATAAGGGAGACTTTAATTTTCTTGATAATATAAGCATTGAAAAAACTCTTTAAAGAAAATGATAGAGATGTTTTCTCAGGAGCATTTCAAATAAAGCCAGACACCAGTGTAAAAAACGGTTTCCAGAAGAAAAAAAATACATTAAATTAATGCTTTAAAGCTTTTAGCTTAAGATTTTTATAATAAACAATATGACTCATCTTATATAAACTATCAAAATGTGTTTTGTGGGTAATTTCTAAACCTTCCACTTTACTCTAGTGACAGCCCAACAAGTGATTATGGTGGAAGCTAATGCAAAATAGTAGTACTCACTGTAAATTTGATAAGACATGTTTAACACAGAAGTGTTCAGTCCACTGCAACTGTAATTTTAAAAACAAACATGATCTTTGATGTTATAAAGATATGAATTTATGTTCCATTTATTCAGTTTCATAAACTGTTCTTCAAAGTATTTTCCATTATACTGTTTCTTTACTTTGAAGTGGTTTGTGACCCACATGAAGTAATTATTACTGTGGCAAGTATCCAGATTGCTAGATATCAGAAACTAAAACATCATATATGAGAACAGTCTTTGAACACCTTTATTATTCACATTGAAATCAATGATATACTATTTAGCTACTGTAGTTTGTAAAACCATCTGGTTTGTTCTGTTTTGAACAAAGACACTCATTTTTTTCCTTCTGAGTTTCTCCCTCACTACAACAGACTTTTTGTTAAGATCACGTCAACACATCCTTCGCTACAGAAATAGATGGAGCCTCAGCTAAAGATTTAGAGGGCTGACGGGGTGCTTTCAGACGAAGTGGGATTTTCAGGTGGTTAGGAGGGAAGGCTGTGGGAGTGAAGTGTCAGCAAAGATCACTACGATTCCTTTAGCTATGAGGGAATGGGACCCATTGGGGTCTTTGTCCAAATCTTCTGAGTGATATTTTTTACAATGTTAGAGAGTTTTATTTGAAATTCAAAAGATGAATTACACTGAAAAGCAGCACAAAGTGGTTTTGGTTGACATCTTTTTAGATTCATTATAACTTCGAGTTTACAAACCTATACACAATAACAAAATTGCAGTGAGCAATATGATGGTTACACAATTCAGAACACAGTGTAAGCCAGCCTATGATTCCACATGACATGTCCTTGACCAAATATACTGTACTTTTCTAAAAATATTATTTTGACTTTTAGCAAAGATACAACAATAAAGATCATATTGACAACCCTCAGTTGCATAGCATCTACCAATGTGGATATAATTACAGTCATATATGTAAGATCGAACTTTTCTGAAGTACGTATTTGCCTTCTGTCATGCTTGGGAAAAACTATTCTGAACTAATGTATAGTGTCACACTGAAAAAATCTTTAGACATTTTTGATAGTATTTAGAAAAAAAAGATATCAGAAAAACCATTTTCTGTAATTTTACTAAAAGAAACCCTCTTATTAAAAAAACCTATGTCTAAAAAGAATGCATTTTTAAATAAATTTTTATTTGTTCTTCAAATTTTTAACACATATATCTTAGGGTATTTTGTTTTTATATCTTAGGTACTATACTTTGCATGGAGTCTTAGTTGTAAATAATGTGTTAGAATATTTCAGCCTGCTTAATAACATTTTTAAAATGCAGCAGATATGAAAACGTTTTTAAGTTCCTAAAACTTAAAGGGAGGTAGGATGTGTTTCCTCAATGGAACGCTTGTTATAAATGTATACATATAGATTTTAATGAGTATTTAAAATACCAACACATTTATTACCTGAATGAAATATTTTATTTTCTGTCCAAAAATATCACACTAAAATTAGATGCATGTTTCATTCACTTATTACACATATTATTCACTCAATTTATATAATTGAATGAACTTTATCCTGTTATAACTGATATGTAGTGATAAAAGTGGGGTGACAAGTATTGCCAAAGCAATGTGTTTGGAATATTTTTTTACTCTATAGATTAAACAAAAGATTATCAGTAGAGTCTGAATCAATGTAAGATATCATTATAGAAGCATGAATTTTATAATATCCTCAATTGCCCATGCGGAATTGTTATAATGTTAAAGTGTGTGCTAGAAGAAAAGGTGAGGAACGATGACTTATGCTAGTAGTCCAGACTAAACATCAGCCGGTGGGACAATCTGAGATGGCCTGCTTTTCCCCATACATTGGGGACAGGGAAATGGCTTTGCAACCCAGCGCAAATACTAACGTCAATCCTGCGTGTCACATTACATGTCAGACTAAATCATAACTACGCAGTGAACTGTTTCTGTCGCATCGATGTCCATTACAAAACTAGAGGCACAACTTAATTCCACTTAATTAATGTGTGCCGAGATTAATATGAACAAATTAAGGGAATTGTTAAGCTGTTGGGAACATGTTGTGGATAGCTTGGATTCCACTTAGGTGGCACAGAAAACAAAAAGGCCTACTCCTTTTCTGTGGTTTCCAAGGTGATTATCTGACCATATTTTCCAATATTCATAAGGTGCTGCATTTCCAGCTCTAAAGTCACTAAGAATCACCTACTTTCTTCTCTTTTTATTTTGTTTGAGAGTTTTTTCCCCTAATACCCCCAAATTCTCTATGATACATTTATTAAAGGTAGACACACTGAATAAACCTTACAGGGTGCTTTGTTTCTTGGATCTCCCTTGGACCTTTGCCCTTGAGAATATTAAAAAGGATTCCAGTCCAAGATAAAGTTTCAATACATATTTAGAGACAATCTGGCAGTGTGGCTTTAAAGAGAACAGACAGACCCATCGGCTCTTTTCAAAATATCTGTATCAGTTTCTTATTAAATTAAGAATTAATGTATCAATTTTATATTTAAACACCTTGTTTTTCAATATTCTTCCTGTTTCTGTCAAACTCTTTACAATTCCTGGAGTAGACATTCTCTTCTCCAAACCTCTGTTATTTCCTCTACCTAAAATTTTCTCCAACCTCCATGCCTTCCAAAATCTATTAATAGATATCCACATTCATGTATTATGGCCTAATTCCTATCTTTTATGCCAAACCTTCCTTGTCTTTGATGAGTGACCTTTAGCTCCAAGCTACATTGGCTTTTATCTTAGCCCTCCTTTTCTAAGTCCAAAATGCACATCTGATCATGTCATTCCTCTTGACATACTTTATAGGTTTTGCATTAACTTGCTCTTGTCTATTTTTGAAGACTTTTCTTGTGTTTCTAATCTAATTTGTGACAATGTTTGCAGATATAAATAGTCAAAAATATCAGATAAAAAGTATAATTAATATAGAATGATGTCAACAGTGAGTGTGATCATAGCTGACTCTGCAGAGAGTAGCCTCTAAGATATCCCCCACTGATGCCCAGTTCCTAATATTCACCCTTCACATAACACCCCTCCTCAAATGTGAAATGGACTTATTGACTCACTTCTACTAAATGGAATACAGTAGAAGTGACGGGATATCACTTGAGATCAGGTTAAGAAAAGACTGTGCTCTGTCTTGGGCTCCCGCTCTTGTTCTTTTGCCATCCTCACTCCTAAGGTAGCCAGCTATGGAGACACACACATAGCAAGGAACTGATTTTTCTGGCCAACAACCAGCGAGGCTCAAGCCACATGAGTGAGCTTATAAGAGGGTCCATCTCTAATCAAGCACTGAGATGACTATTGTCCTGGCTGACAGCTTAGTTGCAGTCTTGAGAGGCATTGAGCCAGAGGCATCAGTTAGCTGTACCTGGATTCCTGATCCACAGAAACTACAGACAGTAAGTGTTTGCTGTTTTAAGCCTCTCTGTTTTTAAGTGTTTGTTATATGACAATAGATAACTAATTCATATTTGGCTATCTGGAATTGAAATTTTACCATAACAACAAAAAATGTGAGAGTAGCTTTGGACTGGGCAGTGGGCTTTGAGGAGAACTTTAATGGAAGTTTAAAATGCCTTGAACACACAATTCATAGGATTTTAGACTTTGAGGATGCTACAGGTAAGGACTTACACAAAAGTGAGGAAAATCTTATTGAAAACTCAGAGGAGGGTACTTGTTATGTATTGGCAGAACATTTAGCAACACTGATGTGGGAGGTTATATGGAATGTAGAAAATGTGCCAAAAGAACTGAGTGATATAGCTAAAGGGATTTTGAAACAAAATTTTGAAGATGCCACCTGGTTTCTTCTTGCTATTTAGAGTAAAATGCAGATGGGGGGGAGGAAAAAGGTGGAAAGGGGAGGGAGGAAAGGGGGAGAGAGAGAGAGAGAGAGAGAGAGAGAGAGAGAGAGAGAGAGAGAGAGAGAGAGAGAGAGGGAGGGAGGGAGGGAGTGAGACAAAAAAAAAAAAAAGAGCCAGCCATAGATGGTTTTGAATATACACA